>BGPR01055043.1:0-10095 GCA_013235015.1 Araneus ventricosus
TGACACTTGTTCGTAATTAAATTTCATTCGATTCTTCTACTGCTCGATCGAGTTCGGACTCCTCTTCTAGAGGTGCACCATTAGTACAGATACCATGGCAGCACATAAGCACTTACTTTTAAAATCAAATTCAAGTTGGGATGAACGCAAACAGGAGGTAGAACTTGATGTTAAAGGCTGTCCATCTAAAACAGCTATTTTCAAGTCTCTTGTAATTGATTGAGGTCTCGTGTATTTTTTCCTGCAAGAAGCATGAAGAACAATCTTTTTCTGTCCTCTGAATAGTTCATGCTTCCCATCTTTTCTTGCAATACTTGCCTTAATCAACCCATCTATTCCTTTTTCACCTACACCACACTTATCAGTCACAACATAATCTTCACATAATGAACACTTTTCAGCCATTGCATCATACTGTGAATCTATAAATAATGTTAATATAACGCACGAGCACTAACACACACAGGAAACGTCTGTATTCGTTTGTTCTACTAAAACTGTTATTCCAGTATTCGCCCAGAGGTATACATTCTAGTAAAATCAGGAATTCCCCAACACATTTTTACAGTGAGTGATATGTTGACTAGGTGTTGAAAAACATATGTTGTGAATGTGGAAAAAATGAATGTTGCGAGCTTTTATGTTAAACTCATCATATTTATGTAATTTAGATTATATTATCTTAATATACTCATTTGGAGCGTTTACAGAACCAAGCGACTGAGTAGAAATTATCTTGTGGAGGGGAACGGATGTGAGGGGAGGAAGTGATGACGACAGTTCATCAAATATATTTGTGGGGGGGGGGCGCGCCCCGACACCACCACTATTCTCAACACATACAATACTACCTTTATAAAATTATTATATAGGCATGAGGTGCTTCTGATGGTTGTTACTTCGACATTTTTTATTCATTTTACCACTTCAATAAGGAATTTCAGAAATACTCACTTTTTCAACTCCTCATATATTCTAAAGTATCGATGCTAAAATAAAGATGTAGGGCTTTTTTTTAGGGAATTTAATGTAGTTTATTTTTGTAATTGAGTATTTTTCGCTAGAACCCAGTTTTCAAGATATTTAAGAAAAACTGAAAAAGCCCCCCTTTAACCTCCCTGTACCCCCGGAGTAACCCCCACGGTCGGGGACTTTTAGTATGTTGTTTAGGGCACTATTCCCTACAACTGTGCCAAAGTTCAAAACTACACTATTTTTCTATTTTTCCTTCGTTGACTACTAGAATTGATCTTATGGAGAGAAACGGATTGAGGAGAGGAAGGGATCACGACTGTTCATCAAATATATTTGTGCCCCACCCCGCCCCGACGCCACCACTATTCTCAACATATACAATACTACCTTTAAAAAATTATTATATAGGTATGAGGTGCTTCTGAAGGTTGTTACTTCGGCATTTTTTATTGATTTTACCATTACAATAAGGAATTTCAGAAATACTCACTTTTTCAACTCCCCATATCTTCTAAACTATCAAAGCTAAAATAAAGATGTAGGACTTTTTTTGTATGGAATTTAATGTAGTTTATTTTTGTAATTGAGATTTTTTCTCTATAACCCATAGTTTTCGAAATATTTAAGAAAAACTGAAAAATCCCCCCTTTAAACCCCCCTGTACCCCCCACGGCCGGGGACTTTTAGTATGTTGTTTAGGGCACTAATCCCTACAACTGTGCCAAATTTCAAAACTACACCTTTTTTTTCCTATTTTTCCTTCGTTGCCTGGACTATTAACCTCAGTTTTTGTGGGTCATTCTACAGCAGAAGACATTTCAAAAGCATTTAATGATTCCACAAAAAAGTTAGATCTCAGGAAGGTGATGCAAATTTCAATGGATGGACCAGCGGTTGACTGGAAGTTCTTCCACATGATCCAAGAACAAATCAGAGATGATTTCCAAACTGAGTTGCTAAATATAGGCAGGTGTGGTTTGCATATTTTAAATAGTGCGTTAAAGGTAGGAAATAGAGCAACTGAGTGGAATTTGGACAGTCTATTTGCAGGTCTTTATTAGTTATTTGAGGATTCCCCAGCACGTAAAGAAGACTATATTAAAAGTTCCTCCACACAAAAGAGAAAATGCCATGCAAATTTTGCTCCCATAGATGGCTGGAAAACCTGCCGGTTGTTGAAAGAACATAAGAAATTTGGGATGATATAAAAAATTATGTCCAGAGTGTTGAAAAGGGGAAGTTTCCAAAACCCGGCTGTAAATCATATGCCTAGGCTGTGAAAGATAATTTGACATGTGCTGAAATAAATTTCTCTTTCTTTGGCCAAAATGGCAGTACCATTTTTAACTCTTTATCAGTCTAGTAAACCTCTTATGTCATTCTTTGCTGAAGATCCAAAAAAAAACTGATACTAGATGTAACTGGGTACATTTAATGTTGTGAAACAAGAGTCTTTGGAAATCACGAATAGTGTTTATAAATTATCAAAATTTAATTGTGAAGACAAGTCAGTTCTTGCCCCTGTTTCTAAGATAAGCCTTGGATCCACTGGAGATAAGATTTTAAAACACTTATTATTTCTGAAAAAGATATTTTGATTTAAAATTACAGTGCCAAACATTTATTTTGAAAATGCTAAAAAATATTTTAGAAAAATCGCCAATTAGTTTCAAAATAGTTAAGTGCTTATATTGTATTGATCCAAGAAAATTGGCTTCAAATAGTTATGACTGTTATAACAAATTGAAAAATGAATTGCCTCATTTAGTGAAAATCTAGCGTATAAAAGAAATGGAATGTGATGATGTTTTAATTCATTTTAATTCTTTTCTAAGTAAAGTAGTAATACCAAATTTATGTAATGGCTCAAAACACAATAATGAAGTTATGTAGCCAAAACTGAAACATGTAGTGTTCCACTTTTGGCCACCTGCATGGCCAAAACTGGCACATATAGTAAATTTAAAGTACCAGTTTTGGCCACCACCCATTTAATCTTAAAAATAATTAATTTTGATATGAAATCAGAATAAAAAGAAAGCTTCCGATAAGTTGAAAGAAAACGATAAGTTGTTTAGTATATCTTTTTAAGTCACAATCAGCTATTTTAATTTTGGGAAATTCCAAAAAAAAAAAAAAAAAAAAAAAATTTTAAATTAAAAAAATAAAGTTTTGTCTAGTATAATATTTGTGATTTTGTAAACATGTCCTTAATTATTTCTTAAAATTAAAAGGCAATATATTTTCATATAATTGAAAGGCATGCATATTTTCAAAATTTCTGAGACTATCTGGTGGAATGTCTAAATCAGACCCTGAGTGAAGTTGATTTTTATTTCGTAATAATTGTATTAATTTTTTGTTTTCGTTCATTCAACTGTAAATGATTCAGAGTTTGAATTAATTTCTTATTGATTTTTAAAAAATTAATTCTAACTGTAAAATTCATGATATTGTGGAAGTAAATGGTATTTTGCAATTTGGATGCTGATAGATGGCAATTTGATTAATTGATAAAGTAAGGTAATAGTGCTTTGTAAATTTGATTCATTAAAATAAAACAGAGATAATCGAGAAATCTGTAACACTTGATATATATTTAAAAAGAGCTCTTCAAAAGCGTTTTGGGCACCAATTAGTTTGAAAATGTAATAATCAGCGATATTGTTTCGTTTAACATTTGAAGTAGCAATTTTTGTAATGATTAAACTTGTCTTTTATCTACTTTAACAAATGATAAACATTTTCTCACAATTTGTTTCTTAATAGGTATGAGGCACATGCTTAAAGACAACTTTACTGTTAAAGTGAAATTAAAGTACTTATTTTGAGGATAAGTGAAACAGCGAAATAGTACAGATAAATGTTTGAGCTTGATTTTAAAATGTATCCTGTGCATTCTCTTTCCTTCTTTTAAATAAGCGAAGCAATAAAGATAAAATTTGTAATAGACTGAAAATTGTAACTCGGTTTATTAGATTGCATCATTTTTTCGTACATCAAAATTCTCATTTTTATAACTTTTGCAGAATAAATTTATAAACGAGTTCCTTTTTCAATCAATTTTGTTGAGAAGCAATTTCTTTTTCATCTTATCCATGCATTTTCAATTTATTTAACAATACGATTAACTTTTAGCGATTATTTATATTTTAATTTAAATTATATTTGTATTAGTCACTTGTTTGAGAATAACAGTTATTAAGGTCCTTAGCATTTTCCCACGGAAGCATCGTTGAAGCAGGGGACACTGGCATTGATTGATTGTTATATGCCAAATGTTTTCAATGCGCTAAAGCCACGCCAAATCATATAGACATCGATAAAGTTTACAATATTGCAACCTTTCCAACGCTTGTGCGCTAATGAGGCTGTGCGCAGGTTCCACAATACCGAAAGGCTAACAACCACAGAAATGACAGCTATTGGAGCGGAGGTATCTCCCCTTGGCGGAAAACTTTTTACTCAACCCGATATAATAAAATTCCTTCTAGAAGATCACACAACATCAAATAGAATACATACAACTTTGCCTAGAAGTGTATATTTTTTACTATAAATACTTTACAAAAATAATAAATGTTTATGAAAAAACATTCTTTCAAAACTGATAATTGAAGTAAAATATTGAGTAATAACTTACAACTCAAAAGTACAGAAATTCAGTAAGCGCTTGAGTTTACTAGATATCTAGTCATGTTGAGTTTACTAGATGGTATGTCAATAATTACTTCTGCATACAAATCATCTAACAATTCCTTTCTACGATAGTAATATACAAATAATTCCAAGTGCTCTTCTGTGACGTTTAGTTTCTAAATCTGTTCTTTATTTTTAGCTTGAAAACAGAATTCACTAATATCATTAGATTATTCATTACGAATACTAATATTATTATAAGTATGCTTATCTCAAAAATGATTTCAATTCTTACAGATAAAGTTCTTTAATATATTTTCAAATGATGCAGGGCTATTAAGAATAGAAAAGGTAAATCAATCATAGTGGTCGGCATAATAGAAACCCAACTTAACCAAAATCGGTTCCTTGGGCTAAACTAAATCCAACACGATACATTCCAACTAAATTCTAATGAAGAGAAAGACTCAAGGATAATTAGTATTTATTTGTTATTAAGCGGTTATTCTTAGCATTGGGATTATAATCCCTCACACGTGTTGTTTACAAATCCCTTTGATAAAAGAATGAGTGTGTGGATATACTAATATTTAATCATATTCGGTGGAGATCTTAGCAAAACGAAATGGTAAGTCCCGCAGAGAAGGAGCACTTTTCTCTGCGGCGAGATCATTGCCTGGCTTTCCAGTGCATATTTTGAAACCAGCCCTGAAATTTCAAAAAATTATTTTTTCAATTATATCAATTAAATTGCAGTACAATATTATCCCAATACATTTCCTTGCTTTTCATAATTGCTTCTAAGCGTAAATTCTTTGTGGAATCCTGTAATCTCTCGGAGATATTATGCATATTAAGAAATATATCCAGTTAGTTGAATGACTTGGCTGCTATGTTTTCATTCTGCCGCCGGACATAAAATGCTGCGCCATTTTAGTCGTTGAAACCAAATGATTATTTTACATGCGGAATAGGAAAGTGAAAATGCACCTACAACGTGTAATTAGATGTCATATGACACCGTCAGTTATCTAACCCAGAATAAGGCTAAGGCCATTAAAAGAGTTACGGATTAAATTTCTACCACATCTGAAGTTAAAAATTACGTTAAGGGAATAATTGCATAGTATTTAAAATATAGAAATATGGCATTCGTAATATATATAGTAATCTGTAGTATCTGTAATATAGATATAGGAAATATATATTTTGTAACTTCGGAGATATAAGTATATATTAAGAAATATAACTAGTTAGCTGAATGGGATTTTGGTTGCTATGTTTTCTTATTCTGCCGCCGGACATAAAATGTGCTGCGCCATTTCTTAATGTTGAAATCAAACGATTATTTTACATGCGGAATAGAAAGTGAAAAATCGCAATCTACAACGTGTAATTAGATGTTACAGGACACCGCCAGTTATTTAACCCAGAACAAGTACATTAAAAGCGTACATGGATTAAATTCTCAACAATAAATCTGAAGTTTAAAACATGTTAAGGGAATAATTGCATAGTATTTAAAAATATAGAAATATATATCTGTAATATATATAGTAATCTGTAGTATCTGTAATATAGATATAGAAATATATATCTGTAATCTCTCGGAGATATTATGCATATTAAGAAATATATCCAGTTAGCTGAATGATTTTGGTTGCTATGTTTTCATTCTGCCGCCGGACATAAAATGTGCTTGCGCCATTTTAATTGAAATCAAATGATTATTTTACATGCGGAATAAGAAAGTGAAAATCGCACTCCACAACGTGTAACTAGATGTTACATGACAATTCGTCAGTTATCTAAATCAACCCAGAACAAGCACAAGGCCATTAAAAAAGCGCATGGATTAAATTTCTACCACACCCAGTTTTAAAATTACGCTAAGGGAATAATTGCATAGTATTTAAAAATATAGAAATATATATCTGTAATATATATAGTAACTGTAGTATCTGTAATATAGATATAGAAATATATATCTGTAATCTCTCGATATTATATTATTAAGAAATATATCCAGTTAGCTGAATGATCTTTTGGTTGCTATGTTTTCATTCTGCGTTTAGATTATAAAATGCTGCGCCATTTTAATGCTGAAATCAAATGGATTATTTTACATGCGGAATGGGTTGAAAGTGAAAATCGCACCTACAACGTAATTAGATGTTACATGGATACCGTCAGTTGTCTAACCTAGAACAAGTACAAGGCCATTAAAAGCGCATGGATTAAATTTCTACCACAATCTGAAGTTTAAAATTACGTTAAGGGAATAATTGCATAGTATTTAAAATATAGAAAGTGAAAAATTAACTTTCGCACAAAAAATTCATCATATTCATCTTTTGAAAATCTGCAGGAATGTACCTGTTAAAGTATGTTTCTTTCTTCGTCTCATTTGCGGTGAGTTTTGTCGAATCCATTGGTGTGGTTTGGAAGTTTGGAGACGGGGTGCCAGCCCAGGTGTCATCCCTCACATCTGACCTGGTTCAAAATTACGAGGCCTGTCCCAAAAATAACCCTCTTGTTGTTTCAAAAAGGGGACGTAAATATTAACTAACAGAAAACACTGCCTTATAAAACTTTACCTTATAACTTTCTATACTAATGGCTTATAAAAAAATTCATCGAAACAATGGTCAAGTATTTCCTTATTTAAATATAAACTTAATTAAAATACTTGGAGAATAAAAATATTTACTTAAAGATCGAACTAAATATTAAAAAAACAAAGTTAGAAAAACCAAAATAAGAAGTTTATTCTATTTTAATTACTGCAATTTTGATTTTCGCTATTAAATAAAAAAATTTCATTTTCTTTGCAGTCTTTAACTTTTTTTCCCTTTCAAACTTACTGGAATTATTTTATGCAAATTACTTATTCATTAAAACATATACTACTTGCGTGCATTATTGTACGATTCAAATTCTTGGTTAGTATTTTAAGAGACAGCAAAATACATTTCGTTTATCATTCAATGATGCATCTAGAAGAAAACAAACTTAGTTTATTAAATATCTTTCACAGACTTTCATTTCAGCAAATGTTAATTATGTGAAAAATTTATATATATTCTCTCACTTGTTATCATTCTACTATTTAATAAGTTGCAGTAGTTATAATTCGGCTTTTCCTATTAGACATTTCGACTCTTAGAAAAGAAAAAAAAACTTTTATTGTTTGCAAAATTCAATATTTGGAAAATGTTGCATCTATCTTAATTAAAAGGATTTTTTTAAAAAATAATTGATTGTTTTGATATTGTTATGGGGAAATGTAGTTTTTTTTTTTCAAGATATTTTATTTAGTTTTTCACTATCAATAATTCAAACAAAAAAAAAAATTTATTTCATTCAATATTTACTGATTACTACAATATTATACAACTATAAATTTTACTCTAAATTTGGCCATGCGCAGATATTTAAGCCAAAATACTTAATATAAAATGTGCTTTCTTTTCTTTATTTCAAAAAAGAAGACGTTGAAAAAATGTAAAGCATTTTGGCATAAATTTCCATTTCCATTAAATTCATATTTTTTCAGTCTTATATAAATAGCATGTTTATAAAACATAGTTCGTTTCTAGTAACCCGTAAAGCTTTGATGCTGAAAAAGACCGAGCAACGCCTCGCATCCAGCTAATATTATTTATGACAAGAAATATTTCAATCACGATTTTCGAATATTAAATTTCGCCAAATGTCACGATTGAGATAATGTCTAAAAGTGTTAAAACCCCACTACCGAAACTTGTTTTATCAGTTGCACACTTCGCCTGTCAAAAGAGCGTTGATGGACAGTTTCATGACTTGTACGGAAACGTATATGTACGGTAAAGTCACTATCCTGTCGCACATCGTTGTACAAGTAGTGCGTTAAATCCTTTCCTCCCCAGATGGTTACGAATTGGTTTCTGCCGATCTCTAAGGCTGACGGTTGTGGGATAAAAGTTAGATTTTGGGGCTATGAATGAAAAGGTCCGATTTGCGACGTTTCACTGTACTAGGAATTTGCGTATGAGCTGAGTGTACATTTGTAAGAACTTGATTTTCGCTGTGAAGTCCTCAGTCTGAAGTCTATTCATCAGGGCTTAGCCTTAACATTGTGGGGCCCTCATTGGAAATAATTAGTTAGGCGCGTTTTCCGGATCCCTGGCGGCCCAACCAAAGTGTACGGTACAGCCAAACTGATTTTTTTTTTTTTTTGGCAATAAACGCCAGATGTGGTAACCTCAATGGCGACGGTAACATTGTAAATGTGGTATCATGGCGACGTTTGGCGAGTTTTTCGATTTGGCGCCAACTTGACGAGGATGTACTTTCACACTGGTTTTAATTCCCCAAAGCTTGAAAACCATAACATTTATACGTTTTAAAAAAAAGAGATTCGAATCTCTTGTCCGAAACATCGTACAATAATAGCATGATAATGTTTAGGCCTGATTCGACTGTCCTTATATTATCTTTCAAAAATTTATACAATTATAGCAAAGATAATGTGCACATTCACACACGGACACAAAATGTTTCTTATTATCGTCGCAACGAGCGCGTAATAATAAAAAATTTGTCGTAATATATATTTAAAAAACTTTAAAAAATTAATTAAAAATTGAAGAAAAATTGTGTGGAAATAAAGTTGGCACCACATAAACTGGTTTTTTTTTTTTTTTTTTTCCTTTCTTTTTTTTTCCCTTCTAAATGTTTTTCAAGAATGGTCTTGTGCGATAATATACCCGAAGTTATTGAACAAATAAGTTAAAATATCAATTAGTTTTAATTAATTTCAAAAACTAATTACGTTTTTTTAAAAATCCTTTCGAGTACATTCTCCAGTAATTTACGCGGGACCCTATTAGCAGCAATTGGTCCAATCGGCTAAAAGGCCGGCAATGCTTTTCATAGGCAGAATATTTGGGACATCTGAATAACAAAAAAGTTTCAAATGATATTTGCAACGTTCAATAAATGATTTTTTTTAGCAGTGCGCAAAATTAAACTGCCTTTCTGCAAAATCAGCTCGTTTATTCGAGGAGATATAAAATTTATTTTGTTTAATCTCTAAAAACACGCAAAGAACAAACAAACAGTTGAAAATGCAAATTGCAAAACTGTGTGAAGAGAAGCACTGTCAATGAGTGGTGGTTTTAATGGTGGTCACTTGCTGGTTTAATGTGCTGCTTAATGTTTTCAGATATATAATAACCAATATGTTTCTTAAGATATCCTATTGCCTTACAGGTAATTTTATTGGGTGAATTGCTCTTAAAGTTACGTATTACTGCGTTATCTTTTTTAAATTTTGAATTTAAGACTTTTTATTAATTTACAATTTATAGTTTTGCCATATTCTAAGTACAACAATAAGTTCGAATCAATTTTACTTTTCATAGTGTTTATAAGTGTTTTCATTCTAATGATTTCTTATTGAAACCTTCTGTAATAGAAAATTCATCGCTTTCAAAGTTC
>BGPR01055045.1:0-10095 GCA_013235015.1 Araneus ventricosus
TCCCGTCAATTAAAAGGCGTCGGGATGTCAGCACAATCGCTGAGAGTCTGGACCCGTAATTTTATTCAAAATTCTTACGTTTTGGCCCTTTTTAACTTGCTACGATGTGCAACCCCCGCTTTTTTCCGAGAGCTTCAAATTCTTAATTAAATCTAATTTTCGAGTTAAAAATTCTTTTTGTCTTATTTTTAATGACCTATTGCCTTCAATCTTAGCTTATCATTTGTTGTAGGACAGCTTAATTGTAAAAAACATGGATCTGGATACGGAAATCCCCCTATTCCAAATTTCATTCATCTAACTTTTGCGCTAAGCCTTCCATTAAAAATTTTTTCACCACGCTTTTGGTCCTCCCAACATTAATTTGCTTCCCCTTTAAATTTCTCACTTGTAAATCCTAAATTCGAATTCTTAAATTTTTATTTTAATTAAAAGGACTCTTATTAATTAGATGTTGAGGTGCATCGGGTGCTTCGCGCCCTCGCGGTACTCAGTAAACTTAAATTCCGTTTCGTATTCAAAATACATCCTCGAAAGCTAAAGAATTGTAGGCCGTTTTGTTAAGATGGCCACCGAATGTAATCAAATATTAGAAATTCCCATCTGATATTTTCTTATCCAAGGGATTTGTCAACAACGCATTTGTCTAAACTTTAGTGAATTTTGGAAATATGCTTCACTTGCCAAACACGTGAGGAATTATATGCTCAATGGTAATAATAACCGATTAATTACTAGGAAGTATTTAATTATTCATGATCCTTTCTCTTCATATTTATTTATAGTTAATTTAGCTAACAATTCTAATTATATTTGAGGTGGTTTCTATGTAATGCCGACCATAATTTTTCTTTTTACGCTTTTACTCAGAAATTTCGTTTTCCTGTCACAGTTGTATCCTAAAAGTCCTTGTATTGAAAATATTAAGTTAAATTTGAAAGAACTTTATCTTTATGGAGTTTGAAATCCATTTTTGAGTGAGGAATAATGTAATGATATTATTGGAATTTCGAAGCTAAAGATCTGATCGCTGATGATCAAATATTTGACCATATTAAGAAATTCATTGTCTGAGGAGAACTTGGAAACCTATATATTATTCTCTTTTCAAATGGTTATTAAAATTGTTAGATTATTTGGATGCAGATTAATTATTGACAGATTTGAACCGTCACCTAGTGAACTCATAAGTGTGTCAACTTGTCCTTAATGAAATGGACCACATGTAATAAATACACTTCTGTAATTTGAGTTGTTAATCTTTGAAGTAAGAAATATTTAAAAAAAAAATTGATATAGATAAATAAATTGCTCTTTATTTTCAGTTTGGTTAAAAAAATTCTGAAAATTACAATATAGTTCCAAAATTACCGTATTCTAATACAACTACCAAAATTGTTTAATATTCAATCATAAAACTGTATTTGTATGTGGTATTTCTTATTTCCAATAATATGTATAATGCATGTAATACTATAATTAGTAATAAATATAATACATTTTTAGATTAGGAAGAGATTAAATTAAATTACTATTATAATTATTAATATTTAATAGCAATAATTAATTTATTATTAATTTCATTTATTATATATGTAAGAAATAAAATTACGAAATATGATGTAAGGAATATATTGTAAGATGACACGGTAGATGTGATAGGGCTCCTACTGACTCATGGCAATCGTTATTTTCAGACCCAGTCCGCCACTGGGGAACATATGCATATAAGAGATACACGTCTTTTAAAGAGCATGCAGATTTACCTATTTTTGTTATCCCTCATTGTGAGTTAACTCATTCATCACGCATGTCATGGTACAACTGGACGAGGGAGTAATACTATATACCAGGGAGTGATTGGGAAACTGGAACGGGGGGAGTGAGTTCCTAAAGGTTTGCTGGCATTGTATATGTAAGCTAAGCTATAAAATCTACTGGCACAGACGTGACCACAGGGAATGTTGTACCGTGATCCACGGGAATTCTTGTGGGTCACGGTGCAGCACCATAATTGTCAGTGCAGAAAAGTGACCATTGTCCCTACTCTTCGCAATTGTGATTTTGGAATCATCTTTTAGTGAAAGATCCAAGATTGATGGCAAACATCAATTGTTATTTTTGAATAGTAAACGACACTGATAAATAAATTTCATCCTCACCCTTTTCCCGGGCTTTCTTCTGTTCTTGCTGACCATTATTTCCAGGCCCTTTCTGTCATTATTCATAACCGTCTCGGGCAGTTGAATGAGTAGTTTTGGAAGAAGAAATAGGGTACTGATTACCCTCACAGCTTCGTCCAGTCCCACCCCACAGTTCAATATTATTTGCTTGAAGGGAAAAACAACTACATTGCATTAACGAAGACGGTAGCGCTATTTTGTTAAAAATGACTAAATTAAATGTTCCTGTTTACATGTGCCGATAGAACCCTGCAAGCATTAAATTTGAATTAACAAAACCATTTTCGTTCAGTAGACCTCCTGAAGTTAGAGAAAATTACCGAGCAATTTGGTATTTATCTGTCCTACCGCCACGACAGAAACCCCAGACACCAGACAAGGCAGTGGTCGTCGTTACGGAAACAGGATAGTCCACTTCATTTTGGATGTGAAGGTAAGAGCTTTATTTCATTTGGAGCAGATAGAACCGTCGGGAATTTCATTTCCCTTTGTACTTCGGTCGAGAACGAATTCCTCACCTAACGAAACTTAGTTTGCCAAATGTTGCCAGGGCTGGCCCGGGGGGGGGGGGGGGGGCGAGCGGGGCGACCGCACAAGGCCCCGCGCCGCTGACGGATTCTACCAAATTCATTAAAATTATTTTTATCCTTTTTAAAAAATTCTTTCAACCAACTTTTATGTAACAAAATGCATAAAATATTAATATTTTTTCTAAAAAGAAATATATTGCAGTTTTTTTTTCTGGTTTTGAAAATTTCCTTCAAAGAACTGTTAAACCAGCGGGAGTTGCCTCCCAAAACTTTCTCGCCTACGAATAACTCGGGTAGGGGAAAAAAAATACACCACGCGCCGGAAAACATGAGGTATTCCCTAAGGTGGGGAAAGCACTCGCTCTAGCTTTCTCAGTATTTTTTTTTTTCTTATTTTTTTGCGTAGAATGGAGAAAAAACCATTTTAACGTCTTTTTTTAAACTGATTTAAACGAAAATTGGAGACAAAGTTACAATTAGGGTTTCAAGACTATATATGAAATTTCATTTATCTAAGCAATTTTCTTAAGAAGTTATGGCGTTTTTGGCTTGTTTCCTTCCAAAAAACCTAATATTATTACTAAATACTAAAAGATGTTGTTCAGTAGCTTAATTTTTTTTTTTTTTTTTTAATATTACTACTTTTCTGAAAAGAAACGGAAGGAGCCGCGAGACCGTCGCCAGACTGAAATCGGTGAATGTTGAAGGGACAATAGAATTAATTACATATGCTGCTGGGAACGCCGACAAAAAATTCGGCCAAAAGAAATCGATGCAGGTGAGAGGGGAAGCAGTGTCACTGGATCACCGTCAGCTGATGGTGTTGGCGAAATACAGTGCCAATCAATGATATCCACCTGGCATTCTATCGTTGTCGGTATGTCCCACTCTTCAGTCCACTAAAAGAATGCGGTCGGCCGACCCAAATCGGTGTGTGTGCAAGTAAAGTGATACTGATTAGTATAAAATAAAAAGCGTAAATCAGCCTCTTCCTTTAAACAGGTTCCTAGGCAGGGGTGTAGAGGAGCCGGAACGCCGTTCCGGAACTTTCTTTTTTTCACGAAGAATAAATAAGAAAAAATTATGGAAACATTCTTTAAACAACACAATTCTTGTCACCCACTTTAGAACGTTCCTGCACTGCTTATTTTGCTACTACACCATTGAGCCTAGATAAAAGAATAAAACTAAGCAGCCACCCCGAATCAGTGCAGGAGCGCTCAGCGGAATGGAGCAGGAAACAAGCAATTGATAATCAGCAATACTAGTGCGCATCCCCTCCGAGGGGGTGCGCCTGCAATCGAAAATCTTAAACAAGCAGGTAGATGACAAGCGAGGACAATAGGAGTCTCTTCCCCCCATTCGACTGGTTATTTTCAGAACTGACCAATGTAGGTAGTGGTCTTTGGAAGCGCTTAGACTCAATGGTATTTTATCTTCCGCTTCAGCTAGAATTGAATGATTAATGGCATGAGATGTAATGCGCCTAATTTATTTTTTAATTTACTTTATAGCTTTAGGCTTTAGATAGAGTCGTGCACAAGGCACTTGGATTTTAACTAAGCAGTGTGAGGAAGAGAGAGAGAAAAAGATGAAAGAGACGATTATATCAATGCAATTCATCCTAATATGTCCATTGGCCAATTTCACATTCACTAATCGATTCATGCTGGTCGTGGGGGAGGGTCAGGATGGTGCATCTGTACAACAAGGTTTGGGTCCTTCTTCTGTTCATGTTACTCCTGGGGTCATATACCGGTATCTCTTTCACGGAATCATTGGTACTATTGTCCAGTTTATGGTAGCACTATTACTTATGGTAGTACTTTTTGGATATTTTTGTTACGGAGAAACCAGGGTCTTTGGTTATTTGCCTTGCTATAATGTCTGAGGTTTCTTGATATGCTTACTAGCTACCGGCCCCATACAGGTGAGGCGTATCTAATATCGGGTCGTAAACAATGTTCTGTAAATGAGAGATTTGTGCAGAGTTTGGATCTAGCGCCTAATAGGGTGCGTAGCTGTACCATAGCCATACGAAATTGTTTGCTGAGATTTTTGATTTGGTTCTTAAAGGTTAATTTTGAGTCAAGGGTTACAACTAACTATTTTGTTTCGTCGCTCCAGGGGACCGATCTTCTGTATAATGGAAGAGGGAGGCTGAATATTCCTTCGCCTGGTAAAATATGCCGCATGAAATTTGTCAGCATTCACCTCAATTTTCCATTTAATTAACCAACGTCCTATTTCAGAACTGTAGCGGAATAATGGAAAAGACACCCTACCTACCCCAAGACCCGTCTCCGATGGAAGAGGCCATGACATCCAGATGGTCGCGGAACGCCCTGACATACAAACTGTCAGGTAAATATATTTTTAAAATCTTACTTAATAATTTCGTTTTTCCTTTTTGTTTGCATGGCCGTGTGATTGAATGATGAGAGATTGATGGATCAAAGATTGAATGAATGAGAAGGATTCTATGTCATAAACTTCCCTTCCAGGTACAGAAAATAATCTAAATTATTTACGGCGCTTTTTATTTAGAGGAATAGCAAAATAATCAACGCCAATTAATTAATTAGAAACTGCAATGCACCGGAGGTTGAGAGCTCAGAGCTCGTGCACTCCGTCTAGCAAATACATCGCAGGCGCGCTTCTTTTCCTCACTGGAACAGTGGCGTAGTGAGAGTAAGTGGCGCTTGGGGTTCGCGAACCATTCGGCTCTCAAGTCTAAACGAGCCTTAAGACTTGTCATCATTTTGTTTCAGAAGCCTTCAATAACAGGAATAATGTTTTGTCTTAGTAACGTCCTTCTAGATTTGCACCCGTACCGCCAGGTCGGCCTTTAGCCGATTGGACCTATTGATCTTAATTGGGCCCCACACCTAAGGGGCCCCGCGCTGCAATTTGGTCTCTGCAACCTGTTAAGAAATACATTACACTTTCACTGCTGCCGATTCAGTAAAATTGTTATCATAAAGTATTGTCATTAATATGGCTGTTATTTCTTGTACGTAATTCCCATGTATACTAATACAAGAATTTAAGTGCACTTGTTCTGTTCTGAGGCACTATATATGGTTTCAAACGAGATCTTCAGAGAAAGTTGAAATGATCTTCTAGCTGAAGGGAGTTTAATTTTTGTAAGGTTGACAGTTTGCAAACAATATTTTAAAATTATATTGAAAAGAACATTTTTTATTCAATTTTCTTTAAAAGAATGGATCGAATTTTCTAAAATATGAAAGAATTAAATAAGAGTAAGATTTAAAATTCAAATTTTGAAATATCTCTCTCATAAAAATATCTAAATGGTTTATTAACTCATTTTAGCACTCATGTTGAAAGATTTTCATCTTCTTTTCGTAATGCACAAATGTTATTTTCAGTAGGGCCCCGCATTTCCTAAGGCCGGCACTGCATACAGCCTCCTCTTTATGTCACTGAAGAAAGAAAAAGAATATTTCCGAAAGATTACATGCGTTAAACGCCACTACAATCAATACGTGGGTAAAGTTAGAAATTTGATGCGCATCTCTTTTCAATGATTGCTGCAAAAAAGCACGTGAAAATTGGCTTTATATCTCCTATCATATAAAATTTCAATTCTTTTTCGTAAGTGCTCACATTTGTCGCTATTTCATTCCGATTAATTAGTAATATTTTTAATAGCAATGTGTATATTTCTTTTGGAAGTCTTGTTGTGAAATAGCTCTAAAATATGGCCGTTAACTTAAATCTTCAGAACTGATAACTTTGTACTCCATATTATGAAATTTTGGATTAAATTAAGAGTTTATAAAATATAAGTTTCAGATAAATAATATTTTTCATGTTTAAAACTTCTAATTACATCTTAAAATTTATATTATCATTCGTTGCTTTTTTAAATCTAATTTTATGGCCTATCTTTTTAAAACTGAAATATATTAATATTTCTTCGATACATTTCCAGAAAACAGTAACTATATTAATGAAATTCCATATTTCTTTAGTTTCTAAATCTATATTAACTTTTAATTTCATACAACGGATTGGCAGTAAATTTTAAAGTCCCACTAACTAGTATACTGGAGAATAGCATAATGAGCTTTAATAAAGGAATCTGGACTGTACTTTGTCAAGTGATCATGTAAGCTTCTTCACAGGAAATCAAAATTGTATAAAAAGGTATTCAAAGTGCGAAGTTTCCAAATAATAAGTAGCTTTTAATATCAACTCTATCAACTTCTGTATTACTCTTTGTAAAAGGCATTGTTGCGCAATAGTTATTATCAGTCTTTATTCTTGTAAAATCGGAAATGCTCATTTCGGGACTACACTTTTTTAAACCTATATATACATATTATAATTAAATTTATTATAAATTAAAGCTATTTACTTCGATACAAAGCTTTAAAATACTGCAAATTCAAAGTATACATAATAGTATCTATATATATAGATATGAAACATCTTTATTAAAGGTGAAATGTAGATTATCTGAATCAAGGAAAAGACTTTAGTTGATTCAATCTTCTTTTATTCAATCATTGAAGATAGGTTACCTTTAAATAGGTAAAGGGATCATTTTATGCGTAGCTCCATGACCAGGATTAAAGAGGTTACGCCTGAGCGGCACGCTGTTGTTGTCAGCTTACATGCTTGAATCAAAAAAAGAGAGATAGGAATGCGCAGAAAGTTTAAGTACCCAGAGAAGGGAATTTCCCCGGAAAGACTCGCGACTCGATATGAAAGTCGTAGTGCACTTATTACGATGAAACTAGAAGTAATTAAAAATGAAGTGTCGTTAAAAATGATTTAAGGAAGTTAATATATATATATATATATATATAATCGCACAATATCGCATATATATGTATATGAAACTAACGCACATGGCACAGAAAAGATGTTAATTTCTCTTTTGCAGCTGACAATGATCTGTTTCGTTACAGAACAAAACCGGTAGCCTCCTTCCATCTTGTTAGGCGTAACTTTATGGTTCTGTGTCCGATGCCCACAGGTGCATTTCCGCACATCATTAACTAGTGGAATTTGCGCACACATTGTAGGTTTACTGGATCCTAATTACCTTTAGCAGGAAAACTTGGCGAAAAACTAGAGGGACAATAGAGAATGAATACTTAAGAGAGTGATTGATGTGTGATGGTTCTTTTCTATGAGATTATCACCACTTTCCCAAGAGAAAATTACATTATTCATGTAGTTTCAATTTATTTAACATAACGATTAATTTATATGGATTATTTATTGTTTAATTTAAATTATATCTGTAATAGTCACTTGTTTGAAAACAGTTATTAAGGTCCTTAGTACATATCCAGGGAAGCATGGTTGTGTTATCAGGGACACGAAGTGTCATTCTCCTACTGACATTGATCGATTGCCATATGTCAAAGGTTTTCATGCGCCAAAGCCAAGTCAAATCATATAGACATCGATAAACTTTACAATACTGCAACCTTTCCAACGCTTGTGCGCAAAGAACACTACTTAATGACTTATCGCAAATGCGACTGTGCGCAAGTTCCACAATACCTAACTTTATAGCCATAATCTGTTACTATATTCGTTTTGGTGTAAAACAACTTTTTTTCCAAAAAAATGAGCTTAAGATGAATAATTTGCAATATTTCTTACAATATAATGAAACTTTGGATGAAATGATTCGAAAGATATCAGAAATGTAACAGATGGGCTTAAGCGGGCGAGAGAACTTTTAGATCAACGTCAAAATAGTTTAGTGAAGATAAAATCGTGTCATTTCACAAATTGAGGTGAACATCATGGAGATTACTATTGTGAGCATAGTACTTTGGATACTTTTCAGTTGTACTTACACCACCTGGCGCCTTTTTCTTTATTTGGTAAATCTTCTTGGAGCGCTAAATTGCCAGTTTATTTCTAGAAGGGTTAGGAAAAGCATGGTATGCATATAACCGAGTGCAGATGATCTGCGCGGGATCCACTAGTTTCCTTTATTCTTTTTCGACTAGTTGTAGAATGTACAACGGAAATTGAAATTGGTTTAAAACATTGATTTTAACAGAACGATTAATTTATTAGCAAACATAAAATTAGCCTTTATTTTCTAAGCGAGGCATATAAAAAAAACAGCTTAAGATGATTTATAGAGATTTAATAATTTCTTGCGAGATAGGAAGTGGTTATTTTTGGACTACACTTATTTAAACCTATACCTCCAAATTATAATTGTATTTATTATACAATTAAAGCTATTTACATCAATATGAAAAGCTAAAATCCCACAAATTCAAAATGAAACGTCGAATGTGCAAGGAAAAAGTGAACTTTATTTAAAACATTGATTTTAAAAGAACAACTAATTCATTAGTAAACATAAAAAAATCCAATTTTTTTACTTTGAAAAGCAATTAAAGATACAACTCATGATTTATAGAATTTCCTCTCTTCTGGTATAATAGCAAAAGTAGCGTTAGTGAAAAACTCGAACACAATTTCTACGGCATTTTTAAATAGTTCCAATTGATGTTCCAAGTCAATTCCATACAAACGGGCTACGAGCAAGTCAGTATTAACAGTGACATAAAAAATATTCAGACCCCATATTTGAGGATAATTGTAGGCTTCTATTGCTAAATAGCCAAATGTTGAAACTAGTCTAAACTCCGTTGAGCATGGTATAGTCCACATGCCAAATTCGCATATAAACGTAGCCAGAACATCAAATCCCTTCTTCGTATACAAAGAGAAAACGGTTTCAATCACATAACAGACGATTAAATAAAGATCAAAAAGGAATTCGAACCCTTGGACTTCCATGCAACATATTAAGCAATATATGTAGAAAGTACCATATCGAAAATGTATATTTCCTCTAAAGTAAGGTATGCAGAAGGCAAAAACGATGAAAATTACAGGAATGGTTTTCGCCATCAGATGCGGAGACAGAAGAGTCATTAATGCACCAACGGCGAGGAGACCCGTCAGGTAAAGCTGTATCGCTTTTACCACCAGGATGTTCATGACACAGCTGTTCATGAGTGTCGCAGCAAAACACTTGATATGAACGAGTTGCAGATAGGCGTTACGGTCATCTGCTGGACAGTGGAATATTGGTGTATCCATCCACTTTTCGTAGTGCTCAGTGACAAACATCCTGGAAAAGAACTGAAAGAAGAAAATTAGTTTAGTTATATTGACGTCCCATTTTCAGAGCCGGATTAAGTCCGATTGGGAAAAAAAAATTAATCAACATTTTTTTGTTCTAGTTTTTTACAATCTAAAGATTTAGAGTTATGAAAAGACCAGTTGGAGTGTTCTCTCCTCTACTTTCTTGTATAAAAGTACAATATGGCATGCTTTGTAGTATAATCTCTACTCTACTTTCTTGT
>BGPR01055046.1:0-10095 GCA_013235015.1 Araneus ventricosus
GCCAAACTACTAACTTAATTGTTGAAAACTCCATATACTTGGATTGCATTTTTGAATATTTTTGATAGCAACAGAGTTCTTTTACATGTTAACATATAAATGTTTAAACTTACTTTTTGTTCATGGTATCTATAGTATTTTCAATTCTTTACATTTTGTTTTAGATTTCGTTGTATTGTTTAAATAATGATATGTCTTCTTGATATGTCTTGTTTACTTTGTTTTTGTATGTTCATATATAACAAGTTTATATATTTAATACAGCTTTCATATATATATATATATATATATATGAAAGCGCTTATTTATAAACATATATTCAGATTGAATTCATTTTTGCAGGCTTTTCTTAATTCTAGAGTCGTTACCCAAGCGGGTTCGAAAAGCAAATTTTTATTTCCAAGAAATCATTAACAGTATGTGTTTTTCTCAGATTTTTGCTATAATAATTACTAAGAGTAATTATTACTACTAATTACTAAGAGCAATTTCTATTTATTCATCTGACTTAAAGATTGTGATGCAAATTATATCCATTAGATAACATAATCATAATTCAATTAACATCCATGAACAGGTTTAAAGAGTTTAGGTACAAAGCCGGTGCGTCTTACTAGGTGAGTTATATGGTTAAAAAGATAGAGTTAAAAATACCTAGAGAGCTTAAATAGTTGCAAAAAGGGGAATTCCCGAAGAATCTCGTGACTCTGGAAGTTAAAGTAGAATTCTCGGTTCTTTAAAATTAAAGTAGAAGTGATTCGTTTATAATTAAAAATTAGGTGGGGTTGAAAAAGATTTAATTGAAAGAAGATTAAAAGTGAAATCATCACATCTACATAATTCATCTCCGCGTATATTTTAGATTTATGTTTTTTATGCTTCTTTTTGAATCCAGTGATGAATTTATGGTCATTCTGTATTTTAGCATTGCATTAATTCTTACATTCCATTTTCTTGAATCTACTTCACATAATAATCTTTAATAATTAATTTAAACATGTGTCATTTAAAGAAATCAATTTTAGAGGGTGATAATTTTCTTTGCAGAGCAGGTATTGCAAGTGAAAAAAATTTAATAACTCTTATTTAAACTAAGCAAACTGAAAGAGTTAATAGTAAATTTTTACTTATTTTGAGATTAAAAGGGCAACAAAACTAATAAAATTGGTAATTTAATTCCACTCTTTGATTTTTCAAAGTATAATAAACAAAAAGATAAATCTTTTTCATCGAAAGAAGACCTGAAGAAATTGAGCTTTTTCTGAGAATCAGAGCTTAAGCTAAAGAAAACTCATAATTTGCTGCTTGGTGTATATAATATATTTTTTCAGAATCTAAAGATTGTTCAACTTCATTAAATTATGTTCAGATTTATTCTGCCTAAACCAAAAAATGTATAAACTTTTTTAAACCAATTTTGAAATACCTAGAAAAATTTTACTATACTTTAACTATTATCATTTTGCAAAATAAAGATAGGCAAAAAATCTATCCATCTACAAAATTAATTGTATTTAATAAGAGTTTCTGATAAAATGCTATCAAATTCAATGAACATTTGTCTTTAATACAAATGCTTTCAATTTTTCTTTCTAGATGTAATGAAAAACTTTATGCTGAAATAATTATTTAACTCAACACTGTATAATGATTTATATTCACATCACAATCGTTTTTGACTTTTTCCAATTGATTTTGAATAATTTAATAACTGATTAAAGAAACTATTTATTTAAGACATTTGTGACTTATAGAAGGAAAGTTTAATGAAGAACTTTTAATTAGACAATTAGGTTATTTTAATTAAATAACTTTATTTTCAAAAGTTTAAAATTTAATTTTTCATTTATTTTCCTTAGCTTCTTAAACTCTTCATATAAATTTTAATTTTTCTCGAAAAATTAAAAATAACGCTGTCTTGCGTAAGATATATAAACAATTTCCTTTCTTAGAGATCATTTTAATTATAAGCTAGAAACGATCTCAGCATAGAATATTAGATATATGGGGGACACCTCACCGAAAATATTGCTCAAAATTTTAACATAATTAATTTTGTTGCCGGGATTAAGCAGATTAAATACCAAAATTGATTGCAACGGCATAAGCAAACAAAAAATTTAAAATATTAATTTGTTAGCGATGATTGGTTGCTGAATAGAATTGAGTATATTTTAAACAATTTCAATAGAGTAGATCTTAAAATGGTAATAAATGCTTATAATATTAATAAGGTGTAGTAATAGATAGATATATTAATAACACACCCGGCAATTTATATATATAAAAGAGAAAGTCATCCACTGAATCATCAACGAATCTGCCAAATCACTGGGGCTAGAAACTTAAAATTTGGCAGATGGTTGCTTCTTAGGTAATAGGTGCTCATTAAGGAAGGAGCTTTCGGGATTTTAATTAGAATTTCATAAATTAAAAATTACCTTAAATTTTAACGTTTTTTCACAATAACTTTGGAGCATCTTATTGCATAAAAACCATTTTAACACCCTCGTAAAGCTCAAAACATCAGCTTTTCAATGATATCAATTTCATTTTCATGCAACATTCTGTTTAATTTTGATTAATTTTTGAAAATGATTTCAAACACAATTTCTAACAATGTTTCTGTCTTGTTATCGTCTGCCTCTACTTTTTGGAGAATATTTTTTAACATTAAAACTATAAAAGGAATGAAAATATTTTGGAGAATATTTTTTAACATTAAAACTATAAAAGAAATGAAAATATTTTATCTCGAGCAACAAGGTACCAATAATGTGTGACTACGTGGACGAAGTCGCGGGCGTCAGCTAGTATTTGGATAAAATAATTTCTCAAACGCCATCCTTATTTGACCGAATACAAAGACGTAAAATTATTGATTATAATCAGGTATTTATAAAATGTAGTTTTTTTTGTATATTTCCACCCAGGTTTTTAATAAATATATTTAACATTGCATATAGTGAGTTTGCTATTGAAATATACTGAAAAAAACGGCGCAAAGAATCCTCACCAATAAGGTAACTTTACACCAAAAGTTCGAAAAATTGCAATTCATTATTAAATTACTGTTTGATCCAAATTTTGTTGCAAAACGTTTCTCTAGTAATCGCTAAACGAGGTAAAAATAAGAAAAACTTTTCTTTTAGAGAAATAAATGTAAAGAATCTCTAATTTCTTTCTGCAATCAAGAATCGGTGCCAAATATCCCCGTTTTATGGTATAAATTTGAGGAAAGACCCTCATAATTTAGTTTCTCTTAACGAGCAACTGAAATTCAATTTGCTGCAATTCCGTTATCTTTCTAAATAGTGAGGGGGGTAGAGGACTTCTGAAGAGAACAAAACTTTTTGAGTGAAACAATAAAATGAAAAAATTTTAGTTGACTATATAGAATATTTTTAAAGTTAAAACTACGAAAAATAATTTTCCACAGTATCCATCAAGGATTCCTAGATACTCCCTTGTATAGGGGAGAACTGGGTACAATGGACCACCCCTATTATTTATTTTATTTATAATTCTGAATGTTTCATATTTTGGCACATAGATACCATGTCTGTAGTGCTGGAAAAACTTTAAAACTATGTGCCTAACTGACAACTAAGCTATGTTATTCTTGACTGGTGATTTTGTAGTAGCTAAAAGTAAATATTTTCAGTTAAGGGGACATACGACTCTTAAACCTCGAAAAAACTATGGAAAACGGTCAAATTCGATACATTATATTTCTGAAACAATGCAATTCACAAACTCATTTTTTTTCTAGAAAAATATCTGTTCTTTCTCTTATAATACTCGCATTTTCAAACCTTCACGTTAACCTCCATATTGATATGTTTTTTTCGAGAGAGCAATAAATATGGGTGTTATTTGTGGAGAAAAAATGATAGTCACCTTGCGCGCATGATTACGGATAAAATATTGGTCTAGACACAATATTTTGGGTATCTAAGTAATCCCAACAGTCTGTTTAAGAAACTGAACCAAAATCTATTAACATTTAAATTTCATTTCCATTTTATATACCAATTTAAATTTAAAATGTTAAAAATAGTTAAAATTTCAACTTTTCTATGCCCCCAAAAAACTTCTTTGAAGAAATATGTACAAAAATGTGGTTCAATTTTTAGAACATAGGAAAATATATATTCTATAAAAATTTTATGTAAAAATATTCAATAGTTCCTGAGATATCGTGAGCGCAATATCAAAAAAACACATTTTGAGATTATGGCCATATTTAATGATTTCGTTGAAGAGCTGATACATTATCCTTCATAACTTTCATAATTATGGGAATTTTTTAGCGTAGATTGTTTTAAATTGTTCAGAAAAGACAGGGGAATAAGATACATTTTTTTAAAATATGAAATCGAAAATTTTCGAGGTTTAACAGTCGTATGTCCCCTTAACCATATTTTCTTTTCTGGGTTAAAGAATTGTTATTCAGAAAACATTACTCTACACAATAAAAATATAAAATAACATATTATCATATTTAATACAGCTAAAATAACTGAATATAAAATTTCTTATTTTTTATCAATTTGTTGTCAAAGTTCCACATGGGGCGCAATGGATCACGAGAACTGGGTTACAATGGACCATGGTCCATCCCCAGTTGTGCATCCCATATGCTTTTAAAAGTTAGACATTATATAAGAATAAGCAAATTGTTTTATATTAATTAGTTAATTAACCAT
Organism: Araneus ventricosus; assembly: GCA_013235015.1. NCBI lineage: Eukaryota > Metazoa > Arthropoda > Arachnida > Araneae > Araneidae > Araneus > Araneus ventricosus. Next base: position 4,710 of record BGPR01055046.1, read on the forward strand.
TGAATCATGTTTTTTAAGTGTAATCTATGTATTAACTCTAATTAGGCACCAAAGAATAGTAAACAAGATTTTAAGTTATTTTTTTGAGATTTTTTTCTTGTTTATATTTTATAAGCATTAAGGAAAAATTAAATAAAATAGTATGATATTTCAAGAAGACAATGCACCTATTAGTTTGTATCTATGGATATTATACATTGTGACATCAGACTAAAGAAATAGTCGTTGTAATATCAAATATATTCTTTATTTTGACTATTTACAAAGAAGTAGTTAAGTCTTCTTGAAAATTTGAAGAAGTAAACTCTCAAGCTTGAAAAATAAACGATCACAATTATTCACATTACTTGCAGTCTGTGCCTCGAGAACAAGTACATCAGAAACACTGGTAAAGCAATAATTTCTGTTTTAAATATAAGTCTGGGGACTAAAAACAATTCTTTACAACATAAATTAAGTGTTAAATGATATAAAATTAATTTTAAAAAATGCTAGAACTATCCCATAAAAACATTTCCGTAGATGACCAATCTCTTGCAAATGTTCAAGATATTACGATGAGTCTTTCGGAAGCTACAATTTCATAAGAAAACCGGAGACTTTCAGTAACACAAAAATCTTTTAATGTGTCATGTGCCAATTTTATTATTCATTAATCTTGCGTTATATGTATGAACTGAAGCCATGAACAAACAAATATGATACATTTTATATTTTGTGCTGTTAAAAAATGGACTGTATTAATATATTTTTAAAAATTTACTGCTAGACCTTTGAACCCTGGCTTTGTTATACAATGATCCATTTTGCCACTGGTTACTGAAAAATAAATATTAAAAAAAGTACGAATAATTGAACATTTAGAGTGAGTGTGATATAAGCCTTAATATATAGAGAATATGTATACATTTTTTCAAGCAAAAAAAAAATCAGTACTTTGAGAGAAACCGTACAAAATTTACAAAAGTGCTCCATTGTAAACCGGTCTCCCTATATTTAATAAATTAAGTTTAATTAATTAAAATTTAATCAGTTAAAATTTAATTAATTAAAATTTAAATTTAAAAAATTAAATAATTTTACTTAAATTTTATTAATTAAAATTTAATTAATAAACCTTAATTCATTAAATTTAATTAATAAAATTTAATTAATAATTAATTTCAAATTAATAATTCTTAATTTTTAAAATTTAAAAACGCGGAAAAAAATTTTTCCGCTAGTCCACCCTTAACGAAATCTTAGATTCGTCCTTGGTCCCTTACCTGCTTAAATGGGTATTCGTAGACGGGCGCTACCAACACCCGCACTGGAAGATGAAGCCCCAAAACTCCAAACAAGCTAACTATCTCACCCATTTCCACTCATGAAGTCGCCAACCGACATCCCAACCCAATGCTCAGACCACTTATTGGCAATTCAAAACAAAGCATAATATTACAAAATAATGAAAGATAACAGTCTCTAAAAGAACAGTCCATAAAATGCCCACGATAAACGCCCAATTCTTTAACAGTCCCTCATCGGAAGCACAGCAAAAATGCTTAATGTTGATTAGCACAGAAGAACCAACTTGATCGTAATCGGCGGGATTTATTTAAATCCTTAGACTCTCTTTTTTTCCATGCAAAGACTTCGAAGTTTAGCGTAGGAGTAAGTATTTTGAAAAGACATGAAAGCAGCAATTCCATATAAAAGTATATCTTTAGGAATTTAACCACAGAAGAAAAAGTCGCCGATTTTTGCGTCTATGTCGCCCATGTCTGGATACTAAGTGACTGTTAAATTAATTTGGCTAAAATTCCAAGTTTGCCTGCCATCAATACCATAGATAAAGACAATTGAGCAATTTGGCGATGTTCCTAAATCCTGAAGTGGAATCAGGAACCCGGAGGTCGATTAAAAAAAGTTTCATTTTCCAAGTTCATTTTGATCTTTGGATGGACATTTGTAGAATGCCTTTTTTGCCATAGGAGTAGATTGGCTGCATTAGGGGAAGAAAAGTGCCAGGATGAAGTGTAAGCGGACAGTGTTGCAAAATGAATGGGAGATCCTTGTTCCTCTCAGTTCCACAAGTCTGATGATCGAAGTTTGAATCTGTGTAGGTACGTGGTAAAAGGTCCGTGTTCATTAAAAAATATAATTTCTAATCTAGACCAATTTTGCTGTTTGAGGCACGGTTTCGGAATAAGTTCATATATGAGGCGTCCACTTGTGGCTGATTTCCATCCGAAGTTCCACTTAGTAAGAAAGTCTTGGAGTAAAGATCTTTGCATAGCAAAGAGGCAGAGGAACAGAAGTTAGAATTCCTTCCAAGATGGCTTTCTTGGCGAAACTTATCTGCAGCGTCGTTACCGTCATGACCTGCGTGCGTCTTAATCCAGCCAATAGAAACATGTTTGTGGACTAATAACTGATCTTGAATGAGTCTTACAAGTCGATGTAAGGTAAACGGATTTAATATGGCTTGTAGACTAGAAAAGCTGCTTACACTGACTTCTGCATTTGTTTTGTAATGTTTTAACATTTGTTTGAGAGTAATATGTGTAAATAATTTTGATATGCAATATTGTACGAGGGTAAGTCATTAAGTAAATCACAAAAGATAAGAAAAAATAATTTACCATGCTAATCACTTGGAAATAATTTTATTTTTCAACATAATCGCCACCAATGTTGATGCACTTATCCCATCGTTTTATCAGCGCCGCAATTCCAGATGCATCAAATTCTTTGGGTTGCTGTCTCATCCACAGTAGGACTTCGTGCTGAACGTCGTCATCTTCAGATGAAAATCGATTGGGGCGAAGTCTGGGCTGTAAGGTGGATGCTGTAGCACTGACCAACCAGACTTTTCATCTGTTTGGTCCACTAAAACAACATCCTGGAGGCAAACACTTTGCAGATGAATTTTATGCAGCTGGATATTGGGGCGCTGATAAAACGATGGTATAAGTGCATAAACATTGGTGGAGATTATGTTAAAAAATGAAATTGTTTCCAAGTGATTAACATGGTAAATTATTTTTTCTTATCTTTTGTGACTTACTTAATGACTTACCCTCGTATATTGAATATAAATATAACTTTGTAAGATATTGCATAAATGAGGACAAAGAATGTATCTCCTCGAGTCAAATTATGATGTCCGGTATCCCTGCAAACAATGCTGTCTTCACAATGTATGGCAAAATTGGCAAAACTTTTAGAGACTGTGATGGAAAGCAAATCTTAAAAAAATTTTAAATGGGGGAGGGGGTGATATCTGCTGTTCACACAACTATTAGTATTAAATGTATTATTTAAAATGACATTATTTTAAGCTACGACGATTATAAATATTGTCACGAAGCAAATCAAATTTAGAAAATTTGATTTATTGTCAGAATGTAAAGTAAAGAGAAAGCAGAAGAAATAACCTTCACAGTCTGGATTGAAAGAAAAAGACAATATTAATTATATTCCAAAGAAATAAAGCACGAGTTGAAATTTATACATTACACAGAATCTTCAGGATCTTTCTTTTATTGCACAACTTTGTCAAACAATTTTAATATCGTAAAGAAAAATAATTAAATAAAGAAGCAGAAAAGTATTGGTCCACGTGCATCTACAAAGCCAAGAAAAGAAGAAATTTTTCCTTTTCATGAAGCTCTCATCATTCTTAATGATAATTCTTGCTATGATCCTCGGAAGATTCGCAGAGTATACAGACATAGTGCAAGTTAAACTTGTTTGACCTCCGATTATTACAAAGACAAGAAAAGAAGAAATTTTTCCTTTTCATGAAGCTCTCATCATTCTTAATGACAATTCTTGCTATGATCCTCGGAAGATTCGCAGAGTATACAGGCATAGTGCAAGTTAAACTTGTTTGACCTCCGATTATTACAAAGACAAGAAAATAAGAAATTTTTCCTTTCCATGAAGCTCTCATCATTCTTAATGACAATTCTTGCTATGATCCTTGGAAGATTCGCAGAGTATACAGACATAGTGCAAGTTAAATTTGTTTGACCTCCGATTATTACAAAGACAAGAAAAGAAGAAATTTTTCCTTTTCATGAAGCTCTCATCATTCTTAATGATAATTCTTGCTATGATCCTTGGAAGATTCGCAGAGTATACAGACATAGTGCAAGTTAAATTTGCCGGAGTCAAGCGACCTCCCGTTTATGTGGTGCGGAAGTTTGGTAAGAGGGTGCTGGATCAGGTATCGTTTTTGTCATATGAAGTCCATCCAAAAATAGACCTTATATAGCTTCAGAACATTACATTAACAAAACATTTTATAGCCTCGACAAATTTTATACCCTCAAACTAAACCAAGCACTCGAAATAAATATTAAACAAATTCTGTATTGTGTGCTGCATATCATCATACTAAAATAGATTAGGAGAAGAAAAATTTGAGGAGTTTCTTATCAAAAGTTAAAATATCCATTTTACAAAACTGGGTTTCAAAAGTGGATATATTATGTTTTTCCCAAGAACTTAAGAACTTTAGGCAGTTTTGCGAAGGGGAAAAATCAGTTTTGAGGCAAAACGAGACTGAATCCTTGCATAGTTGGATACTAAGATTAGATGTAAAATTAGTTGTAAGAAAAACGTATTTCAAGAAACAGCGAATATTGTTCGCTTTTGATAAAAAAAAGCTTCTCAATTCTTATTTCATCACTAGGTGCCCAATCGCTTATTTCAGAATTCTTTGTGATTTCCATTAAAAAGTGCTCTGTCAAATAAATAGTGAAGCATCTTCGCTAAAAATTGATTAAACTAAGGATCAATCTAGAAAATGGTTTGCAATGTAGATTATATGATGATAAAATCGATCCTGCAATTAATAGACAATCCACTTTTCTTTATTCCCCTGCTCATTACAATGATTCAGAACGATGTAGAAATTGTTTTGCTCTTCCCCTGCCCTTTTGGCTGGGTTTTGCGCAATAATAAATGGAAATATGAGCTTTAGTTTTAAAAAAATTAAACTAAAAGCTTCCATTACCCTGCTAAAAATTAAATTTGATAACATAATCCTATAGATCAATGCAATAATGCCTTCGGGCAAAAAAACGCAAATTAAAAATGTAATGGAATTACTACCCATTTTTTTATCTCAAAAATATTTCAAACGTTGATACGCGTACTTCTTTATAAATTAAGCTCTCTCTATGTCTTCAATCTGATGGCCTTTTCAATTTCGTTAGTGATTTTTCTCGTTAAATTATATTCCTTATTTATCACGATAAAAAAAACTCTCTCTGCCAATTCTAATAAACCTTTCTTTCGTTTTGCTGAGCAACCAAAAATGCGGGGGAATCTCTTTTTTTACATCCCCGCTTCTAATTTTTAAGAGATTTATATAATTCAAATAACGGTTTTCAAT
>BGPR01055047.1:0-10094 GCA_013235015.1 Araneus ventricosus
AAATTGCTTCGTTCAGTTACGTGACGCTCTGTAATTGAAGTAGAGCAAACCGGTTGTCTTCTTTGGACGTAAGGAACTGACCTGCATGACATTTGAATCTCGATAGCTCTTTTCCGTACTCTTTAACAGAGTACCCAAAGTCAATACTCTCTACTGCATTTGGTAGTATATCAGAGTATTTTACTGAATCGATACTCTACTGCATTTTGCTAAATATATCAATAGTATTTTTACTTTGAATCAATACTCTACTGCATTTGTTAAGTATATCAAAGTATTTTTACTGAATCGATACTCTACTGCATTTTGCTAAATATATCAAGTATTTTACTGAATCAATACTCTACTGCATTTTCTAAAGTATATCAAGAGTATTTTACTGAATCGATACTCTACTGCATTTGGTAAAAGTATATCAAAATTATTTTACTGAATCAATACTCTACTGCATTTGCTAAATATATCAAGAGTATTTTACTGAATCAATACTCTACTGCATTTTCTAAGTATATCAGAGTATTTTACTGAATCGATACTCTACTGCATTTGGTAAGTATATCAAGAGTATTTTTACTGAATCGATGCTCTGCCGTTTGCTAAATATATCAAGGTATTTTATGAATCAATTTTCTACTGCATTTTTCAAAGTATATCAGGTATTTTGCTGAATCGATACTCTACTGCATTTAGTAAGTATTATATCCAAGAGTGTTTTACTGAATCGATATACTACTGCATTTTGCTAAATATATCAAGTATTTTACTGAATCAATGCTCTACTGCATTTTCTAAGTATATCAGGTATTTTTACTGAATCGATACTCCTACTGCATTTTGGTAAGTATATCAAAGGTATTTTTACTGAATCAATACTCTACTGCATTTGCTAAGTATGTCAAGAGTATATTTTACTGAATCAATACTCTACTGCATTTGCTAAGTATGTCAAAGAGTATTTTACTGAATCAATACTCTACTGCATTTGCTAAAGTATATCAAGAGTATTTTACTGAATCAATACTCTACCATTTTGCTAAGTATGTCAAGAGTATTTTACTGAATCAATACTCTACTGCATTTTGCTAAGTATGTCAAGAGTATTTTACTGAATCAATACTCTACTGCATTTATAAGTATATCAAGTATTTTACTGAATCAATACTCTACTGCATTTGCTAAGTATATCAAGAGTATTTTACTGAATCAATACTCTACTGCATTTGCTAAGTATATCAAAAGTATTTTACTGAATCAATATTACTCTCTACTGCATTTGCTAAGTATATCAAGAGTATTTTACTGAATTTTCCGGATAATGCGAATTTCCGGAATCCGAACAAGTGAGCACCAATTAGTTCAGTTCGCGGGTTCAGCTGTAAATATGTCGCACCTAACGGGCCTACTGACCTGACTTTGTCTTGTTGAGTGCGCTTAGCCTACATCAAAGTAAGAAGACCTACATGTTACTGTGTGTTATTAACAGGTATTACATGTTTTAAAATTTAAAACACAAAAACTTTGTATATAAACCCGACATTTAATGTATTTATTCAGTTTACTCTCCGAAAGAGAACCGTCTGCTGCGTTAACTTAAAAGTATACAATTTAAAAGGGCAAATTCTTCTCAGCGTTGACTGTCTAGAGATAATTGTTTCCCTTCATTTCAGATTCTTTTTCTTTCAGTCGTAGTTTCCTTTTTTCTCATAAGGTATAAAATATTCATGATTAAATTCCATTTTTTCTTATTCGCATTCGATATTTCCTTTCCTAAAATAATCTTTGTTTCCATTCTAAAACAGAGATGACGGTACGGTTTCTCTTAAAATTATATCTTTTATTATTAAACTTTCTTACAGTTTCAGGTGGAAATTAATCGGACAGAGGCTATATTACTTTTGAGTAGTATTTTCTCATGAATTTAAATATTTTCTTTCGAGGGAAGTTTAATTATAAAAATGCATTTTTCTTGTCAAAAATAAAACTGAAATCAAGTAAATATTAAGCATTACATGAAGTTGGAGGATGAAAAGTTGCCCTGCCAAAAAATTTCAATAAAAACTATACGTATTTATACTAAAATTGATTCTTTAAAAAAATGCTTGTGTTTACGGGAAGCGTTGGCGTTCCTTTGCGTACCAATATTGGTGTATTTTACTTTCACGCATATGAAGTTTATGAATATATTTTACTTTCACGCATATGAAGTTTATGAATATATTTTACTTTCACATAGGTTTATGGATATATTTTACTTTCACGCATATGAATATATTTACTTTTACGCATATGAATATATTTTACTTTCACGCATATGAATATGTTTACTCACGCATATGGATATATAGTATTTTACTTTCACGCATATGAGTTTATGAATATATTTGCTCACGCATATGAATATATTTTTACTTTCCGCATGAGTTTATGGATATGTTTACTTTCCACGCATATGAAGTTTATGAATATATTTTTTACTTTCACGCATGAAGTTTATGAATATTTTACTTTTACGCATGAGTTTATGAATATATTTTACTTTCACGCATATGAAGTTTATGAATATATTTTACTTTCACGCATATGAAGTTTATGAATATATTTTACTTTCACGCATATGAATATATTTTACTTTCACGCATATGAATATATTTTACTTTCACGCATATGGAATATATTTTACTCATATATGAAGTTTATGAATATATTTACTCACATATGGGATTTATGAATATATATTTTACTTTCACGCATATGATTTATACCATATAGCCGTTTACAGCATGCGACACACGTAAAATTGTAACCCTTGTTATATTACGCTAAATACTTCAAATTTTGCTGTAGAACCACTGAAATAGAAAGTAGGTATCAAGATTGTCGCTAAGCAACTAAATTTTTATTCCGAGCAACGTCGCATATATCCGCTAACAGTATATAAATTATATCCCGTTTTGTTTGATATAGTGTGTATAACCTGCAGGAAACTTTATTAGTTTAATTTTAATATAATCGTTTAATATAGTCAATAATCTATCTGAATATTTAAAATAATATAAACTTATCTTCAGAAGAAGAAAATGTTTCTAAAATATACTTTACCAAGTAAAACATCAAAAAGACCAAGAATAAAAAAAGAAGAGAAAGAAAGAATTTTCAGATTTTAATAAATTAACACACGATAAACATAATATTTCATCTGGTGCGCCGAAAACCATTTTCTGAAGAAGACTGTATCAAAAATTAAAAAAATTAAAATAAGCAATATTACGCAGCATCTTCAGTACTCTGTGATTAGAACGGAGAGAATTATAGACTTTACAATAACAGAAAGTACGGGTCTCCGTTGAGAATGTATTGGCATTGTCCGACAAACAATCCCAAGCTGTCATCAAGACAATGTCAGTTTCTCTTTATATTCCGAAATTGGGCGCTATTCTAATGAATCGTCCATTCAAAAAAATTAAGCCATCCTTCTGCAATAACTCTAGTCCACTTTCAAAACGAAGCGTTTTACCTGGCAGATGAAACAAAATCATGTCAGTAATCAATTGGGTTAATGTCTGATTTTCTTTTAGCTCCAAATGGAACCACAGGGCCATCCAATCAAGTGGAGTCGGTTTCAATCAATCAATCATTCAAAATTAAGACATCCGTCTCAAAGAAAACACTCGATGGCAGTCTTAAAGCTGAGATTTTAATTTGATCGATTAACCAAGTCATATTCCATCAAACCGATGTCTGATTTTCTTTTAGCTTCAAATGGGACGTTATTCTAATCAATCATTTGTTCAAAATGTGACCGTCCATTCCAATGCTTTCTCATTACGGTTTCAACACGAGGGCGTTTACCCACAAACGGACAAACCAAACTCATGTCCAAGATCAAATTGGGACACAGACATTATTCTAATCTCAATCAATCATTCAAGTCATCAGTCTCCTATAACCACCGTATGGTTTTAAAGCAATACTTTGTTCTGAAACGAGAACCAAAGTTATGGTCATCAACGCCATTCTGATTTTCTTTTAGACTACAAACTGGGAGATATTCTAATCAATGAATTCATTCAAAATCAAGCCATCCGTCTGCAATAACCCTCGCATGAATATCAAAACGGAGATGTTGATCTGATAAACCGACCAAGCGTATTCATCGTAGCATATCTAATTTCCCACGGATAAGTATGGTCATGCTTATTTCTAAACAAATATAATATTTGGCATCTTATCTGCTTTTCATCGCTATTACCAACGGTGCCTTGAAACCAACCAGTGATGCAAAACCAGGGGGGGGGGGGCTATGGGGCTGCAGCCTCTCCCAAGAGCTAAACCAGGATGTCTTGATTTTATTTTAAAATCAGCTACAACTGTTTGTTCTTATTTCCCTTTCTTTAAAAAAATAACAAATACATGGCAGATCGTACTTTCTGGCTTGACAGACTGAAAATTTTCTACTTTCTAGTCTATTCCACTTGTACTTATAGCGTTGACACGGTCCGAAAACATTTTTTTGGCTAGTTATTTTTATTGTATTTTTATTTAAATTATCAAAATATTATAATGTTATTTATGATTCTTAATTGTCAGGTGAGTAAAGATCTGTAAAAATTAAAGTGGTTTTGGTTTCATAAGCCATGAGGTTTGACATCAAAAGATACAAAATTTTTTATGACCTCAGCCCCTCCCAAGACCAAATCCTGGATTCGCCCTCAGACCAACCATCGTATTGATTCCTTATTTTCTGCAAGGCGATTAAAATTCCGCATATTCCTAGCACCTTGATTAAGTATCAAACCCTTCGTTTACCCCATTCATTATGCATTCGACAGTCACTTACCTCAGGGCGAGCTTGTTTGACTTCTTGAAAGAACTCATTTGAAAAACATTTACGCGCTGAGCGAGAGTATTGTAATGCTTAGCACTTTTTATTTGTTATCTAAATTAGTCTCCTATCGACCAGGTTGGATAGTTTTTTGTAATGTGGTTTTACCTGGGTTAACTGCAAATTGCTTGATTTCGCAAGATGGATCCCTTAAATGAGAGTAGACTGCTGCTGTATGTAGCTAAGTAGATTTCTTACAAATTTACGAATTTACTGAATCTTAATTTCGAGTTTGTCGTAATTTACCATTCGCTTTATTCTGAATTTCGAAACAAGTTTTTTTTTAATACTTCTTGTTTGTTGTTGTGGTGATTAGAGTTCTTAGATATTTTTAGTTATCTCATCACATAATGGGAGATGCAAGCTGAATAATTTAGTTCAATACTCTCGACAAAATTCTGCATCTTCTTTTTATAAAAGTAGTGTCTCATTTCCGAAACGAAAAACACAATTTTCTGCTAATGAATCATTGCTGTAAATAAAGTGTTAAATTTCGTCGCCAACACCACCTATATCAATTTTTTGAAATTTCAAAGAGGAAGAAATGAACCGCAACCAATAACGAATATTTCTACATTTTTTTCACATCTGGTAGGAGCATGTGGTCTCATGTTTATATTAGATGTTAAAAAATAATAAATATTATTTCGTTGCGAAAAATTCAGTTTCTTTTTCCTCTTTGGAATTTCAAAGAATCGAGATAGGTGGTGTTGCATGTTAAGCGAGGTTTTGTAGCCACAATGTTTCTTCAGTTACCTGGACTTCCCACTTTAAAGCTCAAGGTGTTTTAGTTTCGGAGATCCTTTTAATTTTGAATCATTGTCAGATGATTAAGAAGGTACATGAATCGGTTACCTTCTATAAGCTTCCACACCAAATTAGTGGAGGGATTCTTGAACTGCTCTAAATGGTGTCTTTTTGGTACATACAATTGAGCTTCTAGCCCATGACAATCCGGCCTCGAAGGCAAAACTTTGTCACGAATTTACCGATAATCCACAGTGTTCGTTTAATTGATAAAAGAATGTTCTTTATTTAAAGATTATAAAGTTACTCAAAATTCATCGGTGCAATCTAAATGTGTCATCGGTCTTATTGGACCGATGACACATTTTTTAAGCTGTTTTTTTCCTTATTTCAAATGTATTTCATATAAATTTAACTACACTGCCCTGAAGATAACTCCGCTACAAAAAAAAGTCTACTGCTTGTTTTTCATTAAAATTCTTTTTCCGTCACTGTACATCAAAAAAATGTATAGGTAGTCCAATTTCGGCGACTCTCCCCTATATACTACTCAACTCCCAAAAGATTTTTTTATTAACATTGCCAATATATCTCAATTATTTATAAGTGAGATATTTCTTCTCGTAAGCAGGTTTGTAAGGTGTGACGACTGCCCTAGTTGAATAGCTATTTATCAGTTATTGTCTCCTTAGTAGTTGTCATTGCTATGTTTCAGCCGTACGGCTTGCTCATCGAAGCTAGATAGCCGCTTCTTACTATGCTTTAGTTGTATCACGGATTTAATTTTGCCGAGAGGGAGAAATGACGTATCGGTGCTTAGATCTTTCATATTGTATTTTACAATTTTAACATCTTGATTAGAAGACACTATATACATTTAATGCCTATGTAAATAAAAGAGAAAGTCACTCACTGGCCATCAACGAATCTCCCAAACCACTGGGCCTAGAATCTTGAAATTTGGTAGGTGGTTTCTTCTTGGTTAGTTGGAAAGGATTATTCGAAATTTTAATTAGAATTTTATTTAATTAAAAATTGCATTAAATTATAATTCTTTTCTGCAACAACTTCAGAGCATATTGTCGCAAACCATTTTAACATCATCTTAAAGTTCAAAAAGGTAGCTTTTCAATGATACCCAATTTATTTTCTGTGCGTCGTTCTGTTTAATTTCAATTACTTTTTGAAAATATTTTCAAACATGCTCCAGAGTCAGTTCACCTTGCAGCCAGAGGGAAAAACCAAAAATGTTGTATATAAAGAGGTCCTAGTACATTAATATCTTGAAGACTGTGGAGATACAGATGATCCCAATAATTAAACTACGCGAACGAAGTCGCTGGTATCAGCTAGAGCATGATAGACAGGGCGAATTCAATTTTCATTCATCCAAAGTTCGCAGAACATCTCACTTCAAATTCGAGTGTTCGAGTGGTTCAAGCGACCACTGAGAGTTTAAGAGCATGCTTGAGGAGTGGCAAACCCCATGGGACAATGGCGATACAGGCAGGGATAACATCATGCTCTCAGTTAGTCTCCGTCCCACTAACTGGATTAGAGAGGATGTTATCTTGTTCTCTCAACATGGACCTACCTCAAAAGGTTTCACTTGTCTGACAGCGATTATTGCAGTTGTAGTGGAATTGGTACGGCACTTCACTATGCTACGGAGTGAATTTTCACAGTGTCTTGGCATATGAGGAAGTCAGTGCCAAACTTCAAACAAGAAGGGCTGAAAAGAATCGCCAATAACCTCCTTTCCAGGCATAAAATTCGTAGGATTGTCAAATTCATGAGCGAAAACAGAGATCTTTTCTGGCCTCCCTAGCCTTCAACTCTCCAGCGAGCTGAGCCAACAAGCTCCAAATTACCGGACATTCCGCCCCTTTCAATAAAGAATGGTAAAACAACTAAAAGTGAAAATACCTTTGTTGTACTAAATATTTCTTTCTTTTTGTTTTGTTTTTCTTTTTTTCTTAAATAAAATTTCCGTGCCTTGCCCATCAAACCGTTCAGTGACCGGTCTGGTCACGGGTACGAGGGTAAAAGACGGCGTTCTGTTCTTTCTACCGAAGTGACGCGCGAAACCCCGTAACCCATTTTTCTCTTCTTCCCAAAGGGGGGGGGGAGGCGATGCTCAAACGGAGAAATCTTGATTCTCCGAGGGATCAAGCAGATTCCGACTCCAATGTTGAGAGGGAACGGCACAGTCTAAATAGACGTTGCAACTTGCTACATAACCATTCTGCGAAATCTGAATGCCGAAAACAATTATGCACTAAATCTAAAATATGAAATGAAAAATGGGTGCTTATATGATTCGTATCTAAGACTCAACAATCTTTACTCGTATTTTCTTACGGCAGGGAGACATAATATATCACATAGAATTTATAGTATCACACATTCAGCAGATATTAACCTTATATTCAGCGGATATACCTTATTCAACAATGCTTAATTGCACATGTATATATGCTATGTTCTTCGTCTAAGTAAACACACCACAGATGCGTTTTTGAGCAATTCTTTATACGAGGATGGATCCAAAAAAGTTTACAAGGGTAATAAAAAAATATTTATCAATATTAGACAGAAAATACAAAAGGGAATTAAGAGACATACTTGCCTATTACTTTTACACATAATCGCCAAATCTAATTAGGCATTTATCTGAACGCAGGACCAACATTTTTAACCCGGCATGGAAGAAATCACGTCCCTGCCTACTGAGCTAGTTCTCGGCAGCTGTTTTCACATCACTGTCTAAAGAGACTATTGTTCCAGCTAAGTCTTCCTTCAATTTCGGAAAAAGGAAATAGTCACTGGTCCACCGTAAAGCCATCCGACGCAAACGCCTTGGCATGCTCAAATTCTCCTGCATGACAATACCCATACTGCTCGCAAAACTCAAGAATGGGTGCAAAAGTTCAAGTGGGAAGTCTGGAGCCACCTCCCCCTACAAGCCCAAATTTAGATCCCGATCTGGGTTCCAAGTACTTATCTGGAACAAGTTTATTTTTAAACAGTGATGTGAAAACAGCTGGCTCAATGGATTGGACGTGATTTCTACCAAGCCGGTTAAACAAGTTGGTCCTGCGTTCAGATAAATACCTAAATAGATTTAGTGATTATGTGGAAAAGTGATCGGCAAGTATGCCTCGGAATTCCCTTTTGTATTTTCTGTCTATTGTTAATAATTATTTTTTACTACCCTTTTAAACTTTTTTACTGTATCCATCCTCGTAATAAAGTGCCTCTCTCTTGAGACTACACACGAGATCTGACAGTGTGCGCCTCTCACCATGAGATTTGATCACTTGAGATCTTTCCTAATGAACCCAACTGTGTTCTTTAAAGGCAGAATACATAGCATTTCGAGTGTTAAATGAGAAGTGAGCTTTTGCTTAAAGTCAACAGCCATATGGACGAGAAAGATTAAAGGTGAAGGGGGGCCCTAACAGGGGTAAACAGACAAACCTTCCTGTATTTTTCGCCTTCAATACATACGAAGAGGGTCTTAGTGACGATTAGGCCCGGTACTCACATGCTATTTGTGTCAGACAAGTCATTTGTGATAAAAGCAATAGACGGCTCGAAATGCATTGAAAGTTGCTTGTCTGACACGTTTTCGGCTCGAGGGGAAAGTTTGTCGGAGAAGAGACACTTTCTACGGGAGGTCCGTGTGAAACTCCTAGCCAGATAGCAATTTTAGTTTGCAGCAAGCTTGCCACAAATTTGTCATGACAAGAGCGCAAGCTTGCCACAAGCTTGTCGTGCAAACTCATTGCAAATTATAGCAAAAACAGAGTACGAACACAACCCGGGATAGAACTCGCGACCTACCGCTTAGCAGACAGACGTCGATACCACTCGACCAGCTCGGCTGCGAGAGAAGAATATAGATTTCGCTAATACATCGTTCGATTCGATTCGTATACGATTTATTTTAAACTTTTTTCTTGATTTCATTAATTTTTTGAGTTGAGAATATGATTTGAAGTCAAAGAGAGAGCGAGTTTTGCTAATAACCACGTTTTGCTAGTAGAATAAATTATGAAATTAGAGTTCAACAGTAATTACTTTAAAATGGGACAAAATGTTTAAGTTATTATTTTTCAACAAACATTGACTGTTTTTTAGATTTAATTTTGTTTACAAACTTTAAAATTTCAACATAAGAAAAAGGCGATATAGTTTTCTTTAAAGTGCGAGTGATATATTTAGTAAAAAGACAAAGATAATTATCTCTTTGTGCTGTCTTTGCATCAAGTTTGTCTTGCAAACTTCCAGGAAGTTTGATTTGCAAGGGAGGTGGCACTATTTGTCATATTGAACTTGTAGCAAATGCGTTGCAAGCGAGGGTGGCGCTAGTTGTCACAGCGAACTTGCTACAAGTTCGTTTCAAGTTTGACGCGTCAAATTTTGCCATGACAAGGGAATATCAAGTCAAAATCAAACTTGC
>BGPR01055049.1:0-10094 GCA_013235015.1 Araneus ventricosus
AGCTAAAAAAAGAAAACGCCCATTTTCTTAAATAGATTTATTCTAAACCTTTTTTAATTGCAGTTAAATTGTTTGAAAGAACTTTGAATATTATGAAGTCGGTTCATAATTCATAAATTTATTACGTATGCAAATTTATGTTTCAGAGATTACAAACTATTCAGCACAGTGTTTCGCGTCATTAGTTATGCTAATGGAGTAATTAACTTCACTGAAAAGCGGTACTATTTTATTTTTCTACTAGAAGAAATTTAATTCTTGAGAATTTTGATAAATAGATTAAAAATGAGGTTAATGTTATTAAAATAATGAGCATTTTTAGCCGTTTTCCTGAATTTGATTAATCAACACAAATCAAAAAATTATTTAAAAAGTCTTTTAATCAAGTTTCTCTTAAGATTAAAAAAATATATTAATATGGAGAAAGGAATTTTTGGGAACTGCATCGATTTTCAAAATACTATGTTTAAGGTAAAATATTACTTCGGAATATATAGAGGTGATATTGAGAGAGAGAAATCTTATTTCATTTTTCAAATTTCCAACTATTTCAACTTCATACTACAGATGGCGCCACGAGTTACGCATTTCTTTATTTAATAGGCTTTTATCAGTTTTAATTACTTTTCAGTAGTTGTTTACAAATAGTTTTTTCAACTGAAATAATTGTTTGTTAATTTACTTTAATATGCATTTGTATCTTTAAAGAATTTCAGATATTAAAAAATATTTTTCGAATTTTTTGCTAATTAGTATTTATGCAGGCAAACTCTACAATTTTATATGTAAGTATTATTTTATAAGATGTTTACAATGCAAGTAAAGTGTTTTTGATTTGTTAAAACATTTTCTATGTTTGATTTCTTTTTGAAACATTATAGGATATTTTACTATCGCAATTTTTTTGCAGCTAGAGAAGATGAACTTTTAAAACAGGTATTTAAGTTTGCTTCATTGTACCGTTAGTGCTTTCGTACAGCCAGAAATTTAATATTTGGTTTCAATTTTCTTTTATATTAATTTCATTACATTATTCATAGGTCGGATAATTGTGCATTTTTTTTAGAATTTTGTTATAGATAATTTACCTTCACTTTCCATGTTTTGTTTATTTGCTGTTGTGGGTTGTTGTTTACGTTATTACGTTCGAAAAATGCAAAAGATTATTTAATTAAGGAGGAATAAAATGATATAAAAATCTGTTTATTTGGTGCTTCTTTCGAAGTCACTACCCTGTACAATAGGGTGGATCGAAAAATCAAAGTGTGGATAAAATAATCGGCATAGGGTGCAAAAGTTGTCTTTTAAGTGTACTAGCATACATGCAAAATTTTTTCAACTTTGTTTAATATCTTCCGGTGCCCCAAGACACTTAAATATTTGCAAAAAAACGATTTTTATGCAAATTTCGAATTAAAAATTAAAAATGTGTTAAAGAAACGATTTTACACGGAGAAATTTAAAGGAGAGGGCGAAGGAATGATAAAATATACCAACAAAAATTGGATAGTTATCGTAATGAAAAAATATCGTGTTATTCAATATCACATTTTGTAAGTGTGCAAATTTCGATACATGTAAATGCTAACAAGACATGAAAATTCCACTTGCTGAGCGAATGTTTATGAAAGATCAAAGATTAGAAAGTAAAATGGTTATTGGAGGAGTGGGCGTAATTGCGACTAAAAAAAGGAGAAAAGGGTAAACGAAAACAGATCGAAGACAGAAGGAAAAACGTAAAATGGTTAAAACTGATGCTGCTCTTGCTCAATCAATGGAGATACTTCAGCTCAACACTATGTCTTCGTCCTCGTATAGAGCTACGGATGTAATTACCATGCAATATCAATCACAAAATCGTTTAGATTTCAATACCTTAGCAAGGCAATGTTATCGATACGGAATTTCAAATGGAGCAGTTGCTTCATTTGCCAGTTCTGTTTTACAAGACGTTAGAATTGTACACTAAGGAGAGACTTCGCATGTGGTAGATCGCAATAAAATTCGTAGACAGCGTAAAAAGCTTTAAATTGCTGTTGCAGAGTCTACTAAGTTAACAATGTCTTCGTCTCTTTTAACCGGATTATATTTCGATGGGAGAAAGACAACACAAAAGTGCTAATTAAGAAGGACCGAAAGACCACGAAGGAGGAGCATTATACTCTTGTAAACGAACCTAATTCTGTGTATATCGGACATGTTACTACTTCAACAGGAGGAGCTAAATCCATAAAAGAAGCAATACTCAATTTTTTGTATCAAATAATATGCAATTAAATGAGCTAACAGTAACAGGATGCGATGGAGCAAATGTTAATACTAGGCACAAGAGAGTATTATTCGCTTGATGGAACTGGCCTCAATAGATCATTACAATGGTGCATTTGTTTGCTTCAAACAAATGATTTACCTCTTCGCCATCTACTAAATTCTTTGGATGTTGCAACAACTGGTCCTAAACAATTTTGTCGACCAATTGGTAAAGCAATCAAAACCTGCGAGGAGCTACTTGTAGCTCCTTTTTCTTCAATAGGTGTGGATATATGTCAGATAATATTGATAGGATGGTTCTCAGCAATGACCAGCAATATCTATATGATATTTGCTTATCGATATCACGTGGTGAATGTTATTCTGACATGGCATTAAGAAAGCCTGGTCCATTTTCTCACTCAAGGTGGAATTTAGAATTTTAAGTGGCAGATAGAATTTTAAGGTTATATGTCGCCAAAGAAAAACCATCTGACAATCTTATTATTCTTGAATATATATTATGAAGATATATGCAACCTGTGTGGTTCCATGTCAAGACAAAGCCCTCCATAACAGAACCAGCGCGGCATATTTGGAGATTTATCTCATTTTTTAGATATTTGGAACCCAATTTAAGAAATATAGTAGGCACTTTTATCCAATGAAATAGCTTCTTTTATCATCCTGAAAATTTGCTATTATCAAAGCTCACAGATAACAGAGAGAATATAAGATCTTTAGCACTACGAAAACTAATTTGTGATAGAAATGAAAACGGAGGATCATCAGAATAAGAATTTTTTAAGTACCAAAAATAGACTTTAACCCTTTGAGGGGCGGTCAGACACCGTCTGTCCCACCTTCTTTAAGATTTTTTTTCACAAACTTGTATAAGGTATTCTATTATAAAAGTTGTTTTATTGGATATTTCAAGACCTTTTATTTTTAAAAAAAATTGCAGTACCATTGAGAATTTACTCAAATTTATTGAAAATAATTTTTAAAATCATGTCCTTTATTGGCAATGATTTTCTTTAAATTTCTAGAAAAAGAAAATGAATTTCGAAATAAATATTAGATGCAAAAAAAATCTTCAATGTTCACTAAATGTATTCCAAACATTATCTGTATTTCAAAAGTAATTATTTTTATCAATTATTATAGATAAAAAAGGTGGGACAATTTTGTCCCACCGCGCATCTAAGGTTGTCAGCCTGTAGATGGCAGCACAAAAGTTCGCGACTCGGTCCTACTTCTTTCTTTTTTTGAATGATAAACTTGGATTTATATACGGTATAATTATAATCACTCTTTCAAATTTAATACTTATACAGAAAATAAATTTATATATTTCAGAAGACAGTTAAATAATATTAAACAAAAAAATCTGCAAATGCAAACAAGCATTTTTTTTTAAAAAACTGGCATATCTAAATTTATTTTGAGTGGAAATTTAAAAGCAAGAAGCGATCTTTTTTATATACGGAGGATTTTTTTTATAAACGGATAAAAATACACTTTTCTAAAAAGAACGAAAAGTAAAGAGAATATTCAAGTCTTTCCGTATCTCTCAAAATTGAAGGTCCCATAGCTGCAACGAAAAGGAGATAATTCCCTTGAATCTGCCCACCCCACCCCCTACTTGTTTACGTTCTTTGATGCATTTGAGAAAACGCCGTATTTCCTAAGGCACAGCTATTGTAAATAGCTCTGTTAGCAATGATACTAAAAGAAAAGCTGTTTGAACTTGACAGCTTCCAGCAGCACGTTTCTTGCGCGATAATTTACAATCGGTGGTCTTCCTACAGCAGTGGTTTTCATTACAGGTCTTGTCCAGTCGCGGTCATTAGTGTCTCATTTCTTTGGCTGAAGTGAGTGATCGCATGAACTGATAACGAATTTCTGTTGCTTCCTATACAATAAACCGGAGAGGGGAGTAACATTTTACTTATAGCATCTGGGTGGCCTGCTTTCTTCTGAAGCTTTCAAACAGAGCGACATCCATAAAAATACTATTGAAGAGCTCCTCCATTTGCATGCAGAATGTGGTAAAAGATCTCCACTTCAATCACAGTATACATTTTCTGCAGTTGTTAAAAGAAAATGTGCTAAATAACCAATTATATGCTTCAAGTGCAACTGATGAAAAGCGAACACTGCCGCGAATGACGGAAGGGAGTCGGGGAATGCTACAGTCCCTTCAGGGGTGGTGCGACATACGCCTTCTCACCCTCTCGTGAAAAAACTAAAGGCAAAAAAATATTTTTATTTGGAAAATATTTTATTTTCAGGTGATAGAAATTCAAAAATATATCTCTTTTTAAGTAAAAAAAAAATTTTAGGGTTGTGCGCTTCAAAGGGATAAAGCAAAGGATTATTTTGCACTTATTAACTGGCAACACCACCTCTTTTGATGAATGTTCCATTTAAAGAAATTGTGGCCATGGTAAAAATTAGAAAAACGGAGGAAATATCCATGCAATACCAAAGCTGTAGAAGGATGTTTTCGCTTACTGTCTGAAGCGTTGGAAAGTGTATATGAAGAAAAGAGACACGGCTTCATATTGAATAGGATATAATCAAGAAGTCTTATCAATCATTATAATACCAAAAAGGATTACATCGTTTTGAAATATGTAAATCTTCAAACTAATAGGATTAAAAAATCTATGATGTAAGTTCACTTATTATAAGTTTTATGATTTATTGCTTTGACTTTTAAATTTATACTTCATGTATTATTATGAAATTATAATTATGTATAAGTTTGAACTTTAATACTTGAATAGTCTGCCAATTGTTCAGATATTTTTCATTAATTCACAATTTTTAATATATATTTGTAAAAAATGTTAATTTTTAACTTTTTGGAGGGCGTTTGGGCCACCAGAAGATATGAATGAATTTTAATAATAATAAAAAAAAACGTAAACTAATATACCCAAAACAAAACTTTCTTACCCGGCGCTAAAGGAAATTTTGAAAATATTTTTTTTATAAATTTCAAAAAAAAATGTCATTTTTAACTATTTTTAGGGCACTTGGGGCACTGGAAGATATGAATGGATTTCAATAAAAAAATATATGTAAACTAATATACCTAAGACACAACTTTTCCACCCTATGCCAAAAATAATTTCAAAACAAAACAAAAAAAATTGTAAATTTTCATAAAAAATTCAATTTTTAACTATTTTTGAGTCGCTTGGGGCACCGGAAGATATAAATGAATTTCAATAAAAAAAATTATATAAACTAATATACTTAAGACACAACTTTCCCGCCCCATGCCAAAAATAATTTCAAAAAAAATTTTTTTTCCTATACTTTTCGATCCACCCTACTGTACAACTATGCATTTTTGCCATCGTTCATACAAAGATGTAAACGAGGATTAGAAGCCTCCTTCTATAACCTCCTTCTGGATCTTCATCTCTGCACTACTTCGGAACTTGAGAATCGTTGCCCCTTAAGCGAATTCCATATCAGAGGAACAAGTACCATTTAACTAATACAGAGGATAAGCTGTTTGAGGATGTCCCGGAATGGGATATTTGACAAGTAATTTGATACTAGGAAGAGGATATTTTATTGGATTACGTTACGCATGCAATTATAATGCGTTTCCGTACAAGAAATTTACTAGCTGTGCCAAAGAATTTCGTTCACGTCGGAATTAAAATGTATATATACACCCGAATAGATAGCCTGTGCATTCCTGATAATCAGATAGGGATAGGGAGAGACATCCTTACTATAGAGCTTCATCCCACCGCGGACAGCATGAGTATGTGAATGAGCAGCCCCCGGATAGTTGGCAGGTTCTCGCTCGCCTAGTGTGTATAGCAATGGTGTGCTATTGAATTACCTCCCATCCGATGACGGGTCGTACCTTCTGAGGGTAGGGTTTTGTCGTGACCGGTGATGGCTATTAGAAATCCACTCTCAGTTCCTGATTGCTGTCGTTACTAGATTTCCTAAAACGCTACATCTGGGCGGGAGGAATTCCTTTGTGATTGCTATAGAACTTGGATGGCTGCCCAAAATTTACTTGTATGATTTGGCCTCCTTTATCAAACATTGCAACACATAGTATCTTTATCACCACAGTATACCCTCGAACTCGGAGCCAGAACGGCTCCTATCAGTTGAAAGGGTATACGTGCACCTTATTGAAAGAAAGGGAAAAAATTGCAAATTTATAAGATATAATATAAACACAAACTACACACATTGCTACAAAACTATCAATACTCCAATACAGTAGTCCAATTTGAGAAAAGTCTTCAAAATATAGTCCTATGAAAAAAGCATTAGCCTTTAACTCTTTACCGATGGCGTATGGTTCTGTTTGTGTTTTTCAGCATCGAATTTAGAATTTCATAAATATAGCTGGGCCCTCTACGTAGTTCTGAATTTTTTCCAGCATTGATTCTAAACACAGCGTTCGTTTTTGAATTCCTGCTTATTCTCAAATCTAGACAAACCTCTGATAACGGCTTTCAAAGGCCCAAGTGAAAATCACTTTAGCGCCCGAAACCGTCGTTTTAAACAATAATAGCAACGGAGTTGAAGAGTTTAGGATGGTCTTTGGAAGAGGCACTGAATTAGATTACTGAAAAATAACAGCATTGGAGATTAGATCACTAACTTGAAGAACAGGAGCACTGAAAAATAATACGAGGCATGTCCGGAAAGTAAGTACCGTTTTGGAAAAACTCGCATAAAAAAATGTTTTTTCAAAACAAAATTTATTTTTACATGAAAGAGCATTTTGTAAACTATTTTTCTACATAGTTACTACCATTGTTCAGACATTTGTCATAGCGAGAAACCAACGTGTCTATACCCTCTTCAAAGAAAGATGCCGCCAGTGAAGACAGCCACTGCTGAACACCGTTTTTTGCGTCATCATCGCTGTCAAACCTCTGAAATCACGTTTCAAGTTCAAGAACAAACCCAAGTTTCAGCACCGGTCACAATTTTGTTTAGGAATTCATTGCCCTCTTCACTGTATCGGGTACGAAATTTCAAAGCACTGCCAAGTCATTTCGTCCAGTGGACATCCGTAAGCATTTTCGAAACCCAACGGGAACACGATTTGCGATAATTTAAGTGATTTGTGACAATCCCATGCAAAACAGTTTTTGAAATTTGTGGAAACTCATCAAAATCATTCTTATTTTGAACCGTCTGTTTTCACGAATTTTCTCATTCACTTTTGCAACCAAACCATCATTGACAACAAAAGGTCGCCCACTCCGTGCTTCGTCATGAGCACTGGTGCGTCCATCATTAAATTGTCGAACCCACTTTCTAACCATTCCATCAGTCATTACATTTTCACCATAAATCTCTACAAGTTGACAATGAATTTCAGCTGGCTCAACTTTCTTTGCGTTCAAAAACCGTATTACAGAACGCACTTTACAGTCGGCGGGATCGGCAATCGTCTGAAACATTTTGAACGCTCATTAACACGTGTAAACACAACACAATCCGGCTGCAATGGCGTCAGTGGACAGACAATGAACCAGAGACACAGACCAGCACATGCGCGGACTGCGACACTAGCGCTGCGGTGGCGGTAGAAAGAAACGGTACTTACTTTCCGGACACGCCTCGTATGATACATATTTGCAGGCCTTGTGTAAAATCTACTTTTTTCTCAGAAACCCACTGGAGACTTACTGTCGAAATATTGCTGGAAATGTAACACATACGGCAGAACATTCTTAACGTGAGGAAAATTGAGGCATGCTAAATATCACAGTGACTCACTAAAGGAAATGGCGCTCGTATTCACAGTCAAAATGAAGTGCACGCATTTCTGCTGTTGATTTACTTTTTTATGAGACCTAAGCACGAGTCTGATCGCGATTATGGTATCGTGTAGGTTAACCGCGTCGACAGAAATGTCAACAAAAGTTCAGTCGGGAAAAGCCTTCCTACTTCGACATGTTTTTTAATTTGAAGGAACTTTTTAGAGGCATCAGATTCCGTGACGTTGCATCCACAGTACAAGTATTAGCGAGCTCCGTCGCTACGATGAAAAGACACCACCTTGCTAATGACATCCAATACCTTTCGAGTATATTGCTGATAATTATACTGACTATATTTGACGAAAACTATTGTTATAGCTATACAGGCACAACTTTATTTGCGATCTTGTATACATTAAACATAATACTAATGAAAAATAATGTTTTCACGTAATAATATGACGCTCATATATGCACATGAAACTAATTCTGCACAACCATAACACTGAAGATTGTTGCTCTTCATTATTTGAGTATTCATGCAAAATTTATGTGACTGCAATTTCTCATGCTCTGAAGTATTTTATGATTCATAAAATGTCTTGAATTAAATTAATTGGATTAACTAAAACGTGGTATATTCGAAGAAGGGCACTCTTTTCAGGGGAAAATTAAATTCTAAACCGAGACTTCTCATTTTTGAGATAAATGTAAGAATATGAAATGTAAAAATGTACAAACCTTCAAGGAATGTAATGAAAGTGCCTAGATGTTGCTTATGTAGTTTAAATTAACCGAGGGGTATTAATGATTTATGAAGATACTTAATTTTCGTTAATTTATCACAAGATAATTTTTAAAGTTATGTATTGACAGGAAATTAATCATTGGTGAAAATACAGCGTTTAACCTCATAATTTAGCATTAAACTTCACTGAGGGGTTGGAAATTAAAATCCAACCCTGAATCGTATCCACATATGTAGAGGTTTGAATCACAATTACATGTATAAAATGTGTAATATATTTCAAAGATATATTCTTCTTCAGATAATTTATTTTTCAAAACCATAGTTTTAGCAAATCTTTAAATTTAAAACTTTGTTAGGTTCGAAATTAAATTTGCTAAATTCTGGGAGATAATTATATGCGAAAATTGCCAATGCCGTTATAATTGTAACCAATGTTAAAATTAGTAAAAAATATTGTTTTTGCACATGCCTAAGTATAAACGTAGGACACTTAACTGATAAATTGAAATTGCTGTCGGAAGCCATTTGACTGGCCGTGGTGTATTTAATGTTCTAAATCATTTGTGCGATACAAAAACTTAAACGGACTTTTGGAGGTATGAAGAATTAAATATGCATGATAAAACAATAACATCTGTATTGTAATAAAAAGTATTTCAGTGTCTTAGCCTTTTTTTCTTGATTAGTGATAGAATATATGTGGTTTTCAAGCGGAATTTTGACATGGCTGTATTGCTACAAGAGATCTTAATGTTAATATCTTAGTCAATATCTGACACATTCTCATTATTTCCTGCATTACGTAAAAAATTTATTGAAGCAGCTAATTCGGTTCTTCGAACAACATTCAGCACTCTTTGTTCACAAAATAATAGATGCCACTCTTCTTTTCCGTGTAATTCGGTAGCAAAGGGTTTAAAGAGACAGTTACTATCTCTTACTGTGTTTCTTATAGTTCATTTAAGAAAGATATCTTTATTGAACTGAGAAAGCATTTTTGTTCTGCTTTGTTTTAACGGCATCTTATATCTGAATTATCAAGAAAACAAACATAACAAATCCGCTTCAGAAACACAACATGGCTGTTGCACAAAATAAAAAATACAATAATTTAAATTGCTGTCAACAACAGAATGAGAAATAATAAGAAACTGAAAAGTCTGATAGTTATTTTCATTTTTAGAATATTCATATAGATTGGGCCCTTTTTTCTTATTTCTAACAGTTGGCAATAGTGTGAAAATGTGAATAAGAGATGGAAATCATTCCGTAATGTTGATACGGATAACTCAATTCTTGCTTTATTCTTAATAAGTCTCTGTTAC
>BGPR01055050.1:0-10093 GCA_013235015.1 Araneus ventricosus
AATGGACTACCTACAGTGAATATTCTAGTTTATTTAGATGATATTGTTGTACTGTCTGAAACTTTTGAACAGTATATTCAAGACTTAAAGATGGTCTTCGATAGACTTCGAAAGTATAAATTATGTGTAAATAGAGAAAAATGTAAATTCGCATGCGCTCGTGTGAAATATTTTGGGTTGTGGATAACACCTAAGGGAATAGAAGTGGATCAAGATAAAGTTGCAGCAATACAAAACATTCCTTGTCCAAGAAATGTTAAACAGATACAATCATTTTTGCAGACCTGTTCGTGGTATAGGAAATTCATCCCAAATTTTTCAGATATTGCTAGACCCCTTAGCAATTTGACAAAAAAGAACATTGTTTGGAAATGGAGTGAACAAGAGCAACAAGCCCTTCAAACTCTAAAACAACGCTTGGTAACTCCGCCAGTATTGAGGCAAGTTGATCCTACTAAGCCTTTTATCATCCGAACGGATGCAAGTGGTTTCGCTTTAGGCGCAGTTCTTCTACAGGGAGACTGCCCCGCCGATGAAAGACCAATAGAATATACCAGTAGACTCTTGAGCTCTGCTGAGAAAATTACTCTACAACTGAAAGAGAAACCTTAGCTGTAGTCTGGGCCTTGGATAAATTTCGAGGATATATTGAAGGTGCAGATATTATAGTGGCATCTGAGCATCAACCTTTAAAGTGGTTAATGACTTTATCGTCACCCACTGGCAGGTTAGCCAGATGGGCACTTCAGATTCAAACTTATAACTTGAAAATCGATTATTTTCCAGGCAAATGTAACGTTGTGGCCGACATGCTTTCTCGACCTGAGTGCAGTGATAAACAAGCTTGTGAATTACAAACTGTTATTACTGACGTCCCATCAAGAACAGCTGGTGAACTTCGAACGGAACAGTTGAAAGATCTTGAACTGAAGAAGATCATAGATTGCTTTGAAAATATCAACAAAAGTGTTGACTTTGCGAATTGGACAGAAAGGGGGTACGTCTTAAATCAAGGAGTACTCTACCGTTACTCCCCACACTCTGAAGTGGAGGAGGATCAGCTAGTTGTCCCATCTCATGAAAGAGAAAAAATTTTAAAACTCCACCATGATGCGCCCACAGCTTCACATTACGGAGCAGATGGAACCTTTTCTCGAATATCATCCAGATATTACTGGACAGGCATGAGAAAATATATTGCCGATTACGTCAAGAACTGTGCAGAATGCATCAGATATAAAGCAACGAACCAGAAACCTGCTGGTCTCTTACAGACACCTGTACCTGCTCAACGTTTTGAAAGTATCGCTATCGATCTTTTTGGGCTCTTACCGGAAACGAGTGAAGACATGAAGTGGATCTTCAGTGTTGAAGATTGCACAACAAAGTGGGTAGAGTTATTCACATTAAAGCAAGCTACTGCTAAAGAATGTTCCTTAACACTACTAAATGAAGTCTTCTTAAGATATGGATTACCGCGTCGTCTAATAAGTGATAATGGTTCACAATTTGTTAGTGCAATCATGCAACAGTTGTTTTATGTCCTAAACATCAATCAAAGTCTAATTCCTGTTTACCATCCACAGGCAAACCCTGTTGAGCGTAAAAATAGAGACTTGAAGCCTCGTTTGGCAATGATGGTAGGTAACAACCATACCTTATGGAATGAGCAATTACCAGCTATTAGATTTGCAATGAACACTGCAAAATGCGAAACTACTGGATGCACTGCAGCTTACTTGAACTTTGCCCGAGAATTAAGAACTTTAGACGATGTTACTACTGACCTGCGGTCTGTTATTCATAATGATAATTTTGTTCCAGAATTCACTCCTTATTTAAAACGTTTTGAGAGGAATATGTCACAAATTAAAGAAATATCGAGAAAAGTCAAGATCGTCGAAAAGCATATGCAGACAAATCACGTAAACCAAGCCCTAATTTTAAACCTGATGATTTAGTTTGGGTAAAACTTCACCCATTAAGTAAAGCAAACCAAATCAAAAGTGCAAAGTTGATGCCGAGAAAAGATGGACCTTACGTCATTCTATCCCAGAAATCACCTACAACCTTTGTCATAGCCAGTTGTGACAAACCTGATGTACCTTTAGGTGCATACCACGTATCAGCTCTAACATCTTTTCAAAATGTCATACAGAACCAATCTCCTGTGGTGCCTTTAAGAAGAAGAGGTAGACCTCCAAAACAGCCTTCTGTTTCTAATGAAAGTCCTGTGAAAAACGCAAAAATATCAAAAATCACACCACCTCGCCGGGACGGTCTTCGGAGGTGTAGGTGGAGGATGTAGCGGTTACAATCAGCTGCCTTCTCCTTTCTATGGTAGGTGGCGCTACTGGAGCCATCTTTTTCCCATGATGCCTCTCTGTCTTCTTGTCTGTGTGCTTGTCTCGTGATGTTGTTCTCTGTCTTGTCTTGTGTCTTGTAACTTTAATGTTCTGTGCTGTCGAACGTAACCTAATAAAAAATGGTTCCTAAAATTGAATGGATTCTTCAGCAGCACTACACACAAACTTGAGTCTCGTCCCTCTATAGAATAGAGAAAACTAGGGACACTTGACCCTACGTCGCTTTCTCAAATTGTGCGATTTCAGTTTGTTTTTACTAAATTGCTTTTGCCATATTTAGTTCACCGATGGTCTAATGGAGGTGATTTTATCAGCAAGCTGAAAAACCTTCGTAATGGTATATAGGTAATTATGTTTGGCGGGTGCAAAAGTAAATTTTATCTTTTTCATTCCTCAGTGAATTGGAACTTCACCATTGAAGATATGATGAATTAAGATATTTATGAGATTTTTAAGCATATTTCTAGTTATAATTTGATATACTTGCGATGTTATGCAGTATCTTAATCCTAAGTGGGTTAATTTTTAGATTATTTAGAAAAAGTCAAGATTGGGATACTTGAACCTGGCCAGTTAGGGATACTTGACCCTACCGAAAAGTTACTGCAGCTACAATTTCGTAGCCGACCGAAGCATATTGTGTAATTCGAATCAATTTTCTGGTGCGGTGGAGTTTGTCGCCAATATTTCAAATCAAATATAGAGAATAATTATTTAAAAATTTTTTAAGTAATTAATAATTAAACTTTATTTTTAATGTCATAATTTCAAATAATTATTTTAGTAAGAATTTTAAATGGAATTCAAGTTTATTTATTTTAATTTTCCTCGCTTGAGTAAACACGATTTTTATTCACTTATTATTTTAATAAAATTCTTTTGCTCGAACTATTTATCATCGTATGGTTTCTTTAAAAGTTTCGCCATTTCAGTTCAGTTCGTGTCTTTGTTCGTTTGAATTTTCTCTTAGTATATCTTTTCTTCTTTAGCTTTTCAAATTTCTTCTTTCGTACAACACTTTTTAAATCCTTTCATTTCATTTTGGTGCTATTATGTTTTAATTTCCCCCAAACCGGCAATTCTTCAATGTGGAAGTGACGTTGCTAGGTTCCCAGTTCCATTGCTTTAATTTTTATCATTTAATTAATTCAATACTTTATTTGTTCTTTGTTATTCAATACTTATATTTTGAAATTTGAAGCAGTTGATCTGGTAGTTAGACTGAACTTAACGACATACTAAAAGTCCCCGCCGTGGGAGTTGCGCGGAGGGTACAGGGGGAGCACGATAATAGTATAAGCCTCTCAAACAGCTGCGTTTGGAAACTCCTCAACGAATTTAGTGCTCATCTGGAGCGGCCAACAAGTTTTCAGGCAAACTGACAGGGGAAGCTTAGCGAGGTTATGCGTGATATGTGAGTCAATGAAGGAAAAACAGGAAAAAAGGTTTAGTTTTGAAATCTGGAAATGGAATGGGCCAGGTTCCCCTATATTCTTCTAAAGTAATGTTGTGTTTTTTTATCTTTCGTTGTCCTTTTAGCTGGATGGCTATCGGGAATTAAAGATGCAAGGGTTTGTCCCAGGGCTTTCGGAGCATTCACTGATTGCCCAGGTACGCGAGTTCTTTCTACTGATGGAGCACTGATGCTGTAATCGTAATACAATGACGATGGCTCAGGCAATTTTCTTTAAGGAACGCAAACGTCCTTTTAAGAAAATATCTTCATGATTTAAACTTGAATATTCAAATAGGCATATTGAATAGTATTCAAGTTCGAAACAGGTCAAAACCCATAAAAGGTTCAAGCTTAAAAGGTATCAATTTGTTTAAAAACTCTCATCCTTTAACTTCGCATACAAAGCAAATGAAATTCAGTTTCTAGAATGCCAATATATTTCTGAATTGTTAATGTAATTCAACTCAAATTTTTATAAAAGCTCCCCGATATATCTGACTCGAAAATTGAGAAAGAAATTACACTATCTTTCACTCATATGCATTTAAAATTTATTTGTAACAAATACTCATATTTCCTTGAATATTTCAAGCATTTTCTTCAAATTATAATACAATGCTTCGCCAACATATCGTCACGCATTCAGAAAAAATCGTATAATTTGAATTAAAACTCTGCAATTTATAAGCTAAAAAGTTTCTCTAAAAATTGGAGAATTTCTTTTAAAAAATTTTCCTCTCCCCGAATTTACGTGCTTTTCTTACTAAAAATCATGTAATTATTGCACACAGAAAAAAAGTGTTTCAAAACATCCTGAGCTTTCTGTGAAACGGGGCGAGACCAAATCATTTTCATTTTCTAAGTGGATAGTCAAATAAATGCTCTCGTGATCATATCTCCCCTCTAAAACACGAATTCCTACGATTGTACTAACCACGATTACACAAAATTCTTTGTGAACCTCCCTAACCATATTAACTCTCTATAATTTTCTTAAGTTTTACAAATTATGCTTAACCTTTGGGCACGAGTTGATCTGACGTTGCTAACACTGATATGAAAGTTCCTAGAACATACGGTAAACAAAGAACTAAAGAAAATTCTCCTTCAAAAAATGCTGAGGAGCATTTCAGACGAATTATATTTATAATATGGTTCGTAATTTTATTTCCGAAAATGAGTTAAAGTTCATCCAAGGCTTTTATGGGATTTTACCTCTGGAAAGCTTTATACCATCTTAATATGCATGTTGAAAACCTCGGCTGTTACTCAAGTTTGCAGCAAATGATTTACGCAGTTAAGTATTTCACTTCTTTGTGCAACATTATTCAACATAGCGCTTACGAAAAAGTAAGGCTAAAACATTTATTTTTAAGTAAAATAATTCATTAAACAATTGTTTCTATGTCACAGCCGATGAATATTTATCATTATATAAAAACGTTTTCTCTGCTTGAATTATTTTGTCCGGGACAACTTTAATTCTTTTTGAAAGTCTCGTCTTTTAAAATGGCGCTGGTACTGCAATGCCAGGAGACCATTTTCCATGAATTAAGAGAATAAGTGTTGACTCGTAACTCAGTTGTAAATCTGATCGACCAATTTAACAGTTAGGGGAAATACTGCCGGTTGAAATCAAAAACCGATTTTTATGAATGAACCGGTGTCTTTTTCCTATTTTTTTTATCCCGCTTTTCATCTTTTTTTAAAAAAACCAACAGCCGGGTAAAAAAAGTTGGTGGAAATTACTTTGGAAAAGAAATAAATTAAAGAAATTTTGACAGTATTCAGAGGGCAGTGTTTTTTTAAAAAAAAAGTCTAAATAAAATTCTAATAAGTGATAAAAAAAAATCTGTCATATGATGAAGCAGTAACCAAGACTGGTTCGGTGGAGCTTAAAAGTTCGTTTTATAGCAAACAGACACTCTATCCTCAGTAGTCCTTTGTACCCAGATGGAGCGATTCATCGTTAGTCTTTCATAGACTAAAGATATTTATCCTTGATCGGAAGTTCTGTTTCTTCCGAAAGATTGGTATCTTCTTTGAATAATGTTTTTTATTTTCGATGAAAGGTTTTGACTCAAGGATTTACACTTTGATAAGAGTGTTTAGGAATAAATTAGATGATGAATATTTGTCAATGAATAAAAGGTTAATGGAAAAACGTTTATAAAATTTTTTGTCAAAAAAATTTGTTTTTTTCCTTAAAAAAATCCGAAAACCGGCTATTTAAAAAAATGGTGAATTTTAGCGGTAATATCTGCCAGGTTAAACCGGAATAAGACAAAACGGGTAATTTTTACAATGACCAACAAAACGACAAAGAACTTTTAACTCCGGGTATTGTAGCATTCACGTTTTAAACCTTTTACATATCAAATGACAATACAGTGGAATCTCAAGAATCCGAAATTTCGAATATCTTCCAATTTTCTGATTCTATTTTAACAAAATGAAGGAAAATGACAATTAAGAATAAGAAAAAAGATATTATCTATTCCTAAAGGCAAAGAAATGTTTTAATTTGTATTTAAAAATGAATATAGAACTTTAATTAGTAAAAACAATCAGTTATTTTCTTTTGACATAAGGAACTAAACCTGCTTGACGATGCGAATCGTTGATAGCTCTTTCCTTACTAATCACAGAGTACCGAGAGTCAAACCCAACTGCATTTGGTATATCAAGAGTATTTTACCGATGGGAATAGAGGTCAGTCCCAATTAGTTTGGCTTCCCAAGGTTCTATTGTAACACTAATTTTCAATTACCAGCTCAAATATAAAAATCCAAACTTTTTCTTAATGATTTTTAGCTTTTATAAAAATTTTGTTGTATTAGAAGTCGTAAAAATTATTTAAAAGGGAAAAAAATTATTAAATAAGTGGTAGGTTTTTTTAATCACGTCTATGCACATGTGAATGTATTGCTTTATTTACGAGATCTCATGTATAAACTCTCTATGGAAAATAATTACAGATGTTAATAATTCTCAGGCAAATCTGTTCAAACAATACTACTTAATCATTTCGTAAGAAAATTGTCCATTGCACTGTAGTTTTCTTTATTGAAAACAAATTTTAAACAACATGTATTGCTTTATTTTCGACGTCAAGAATATAATTTATATTTGGAAAATGATTACAGATGACAATGATTCTCAGGTAAATCTGCTCAAGAAATACTATTTAATCATTTCGTAAGAAAATTGTCATACATTCAAATCATCTATGTGCCATTGTTAAATCTCGAAAAATTGCACTGTTTTCTATTAATAAATGTTCATACATTTCACTGTAGTTTCCTTTATTGCAAAACACGTTCTCCTAACATGACAGTTCAAGAAAAGAAAAAACAAGGATTCATAAAAAAAAATTATTATATTAGCACCGTATTCTAAATGGAAAGTCAGAAAATCAGATCCATTTAATTTCCCAGCGTTGTTCAGGATTAAATTATTTTCATGTCTAATATTTTATACTTAAAAACTACTTTTTAAAAAAATATTATTACACACAAAATCATTTTATCGTCTGAAACATTTTTTTAATTAAAATGAGAATATCAATTGAACCAAAGTATTCCTAAAAATGTCAAAAGCTAATTTTCTCCATGTTTACTTAAATAGACAGTTAATTAAATAATTATTTTTTATTGTATAAAATTGAACATAAAGTGTTAATCATCATTTAGTATTCTTACAGAATTCTGTTCATGTGTTCTGTCAACAATTCTCCAATAATGAAACAAATTGTTACATATTCTGTATAAAACTAATATTTTTAAAACATTTATTAAAGTTAGAGAAACAAATCGTACGAAAATGAAATTTAGGGCACTGATAAGCTAATTTTTTAAACTTTAATACGGTGCAAAAATAATTTTTATGAGATTATATTTTTGAAAGATATCTCTGAAAAACGCCAAAATCATTGCTTAAATCTTATTTAACTTTTGAGCTTACACTCTACTATATATATATATATATATATAAGAAGTAAAACATAATAGAAAAAGCAATCTTATATTTTAACAAACTTCAAACTTCTTATACTTTAGAAATTCACAATGACTTCATCCCCTGAAAAAACGTTATTGTGCTTTAATTGCGTTTTTCATTTTACGATTTATACTCTCTCTCTTTATATATATATATAATACCCATCAATGCTTGGGGTCATAGTATTTTCATAGACAAACACATTCTATTTCAATTCACAAAAACTGCATAATTTTTCTACAGAAAACATAAATTCCCTTCGCCTTTAATGTTTTTGAATTAAACCTTTTAAAGCTATCCTGTTTATTACTCTAAATTAAAACAGTTTGAATGAAAACACAAGGAGTTTGAACGATGAACATGTATTTTGAACTGTCAAACAACATGTAATAAAATGATTAAAGCGATCTAAAGATTTATACAGTAAACAGTCAAATATACAGCTTTCTAACTACAGAGATCAACCTGTACTAAATGCAGAGATTACTAATAAAAAATAACCTTTTATGCTATATGTTTATTTTTCTAAATTGTTGTATCTAAATCTGTTAAATAATTGTCTAAATCTGTTTATTTTTCTAATTTCTACTGATTGAAAACGCTAGTAGTTGAAAGTCGCACCGTTGCCTAGCAACGAAATATCTATAAATTTGCTTTATTTCAAAATGGTCTGCATATAATTAAAAATTTATTAAATATTGAAAAATTAATAAAAGTTAAAGAAAACATTACACAGACATATAATTAGTATCATTGGAAAGGTAAAAATTTGAACTTTAAGATGGTATAAAAATACTTTTGAGGGACAATTTGCTTCAAAGTTACTGCGGAAAACGAATTCAGCTAATTTCTTATTAACTGACTGTTTATTAATTTTTGCACTTTGAAAAGTTAACAGGTATCGTCCCCTTGTCTTAAATAATAAGAGTGCAAAGTTTGGTTGAAATCGGTGCAGTGGATTAGAAAGGTATGTGGAGCATAGCCACATATACATATATCCACAATGTCTTTTATTTATATTAAAATTATTTGAATCTCAATCTGAAATACTTGAATTATTTGAAATGTCTTAACAATATTCGAAATAATATGCACACTATATTCTGTACTCAGATCACCCCATTTATTCTGGCTAGCAGATATCAAGAGTTAAGGATGGTTCTATAAGGCATTTAGCAATCAGAAGAGCGCTATCTCGCCAGTAAAAGCAACCATTCAATAAAATTTAATTTACAAAATCAAAACAATCTTATAGATGGTTTACAAAACACGTTAATAGAAAAACGAGTTAAAAATTCAAAGATATTTCGTTCAACTTAGTCTTGTACCTCACTTCATTCGGTTCAACTAATAGATACGTTATCTGTCAGCTAGGAACCCTCCAAAGAGGTCCATTTACGCAACGCCTCGTACCTTAGAGGGTTTTCAATTATCGAGTTCGCATTTATATAAGTAGGTCGATGAACAAACTGAAATTTTTTCGGCTCTCCGAATCTCAAAAAAAGTTCTGGAAGTCTACTAGAACCATATATGTATACACGAAATTTTGTTTATCTAAGTAATTACGCTTTTATGCAAACGGACGGGTAGACAAACTTCCCACAGGTGAAATTCCTCGAAATTCTGACAGAAATCTACAATTTTGTTGTAAAGACCAGATACAGATTTCAACTCTACAGCTCGTTGCGCTTTTTAAGGGGACATACGACTGTTAAATCTCGAAAATTTTCGATTTTATGAAAAAAATATATATTCATTCCCTGTCTTTTCTGAATAATTTAAAAGAATCCGTTAAAAAATTCTCATAATTATCAAAGTTATGAAGATAAATGTAACAGATATTCAACGTAAATATTGAATATGGCCATATTTTTAAAGCGCTATATCTCAAAATGTGTTTTTTTTATATTGCGCGCACAATATCTCAAGAACTTTTGAATATAATATTTTTACATAGAATTTTTACTGAATATGTATTGTGCTATGTTCTACAAATTGAACCACATTTTTGTACATATTTTCTCCAAAGAAGTTTTTTGGGGGGTTAGAAAAGTGGAAATTTAAACAATTTTCAGCAACATTTTTATTTTAAGTTGGTATATAAAATAGAAATTAAATCTAAATGTTAATAAATTGAGGTTAATTTTCTTAAACAGACTGTTTGGTTTACATAGATATCCAAAATATTGTGTTTAGTCAAATATTTTATCCGTAATCATGCGCGTAAGGTGACTATCTCATTTTCTGAAAAACTAAAACCCATATTTATTAC
>BGPR01055052.1:0-10093 GCA_013235015.1 Araneus ventricosus
CATTTTCGAAATATATTACAGTTTCTTTAAAAACCTTTTGAAATATATTACAGTTTCGTCAAAAACCTTTTGAAATATATAACCACAGATTCAAACTAAATCGAAACTATCGTGATAAACATTGATTTGCGAAACACTTCCATGGACCAGGAAGCAAATAGATAGATCCACTAAAATGCATTACAGCCATATATCAACTTAAGTGCATTCAAGTCACAATTTTAATCATCTAAATTCAAATGCACCGGTTGATATTTTAATTGTTACCGAAACCAAAATCCTTCAGTCCCTAGGGACTGAGATGTCCAATTATTTAAACAACCGCTGGCCGGAAGTAAGAGGTCCACTGCTACCTACAGAGGTAGAGACACTAAGTTGCCTGAAGGTTCACTTCCGTCCATCGGGCAATCCAGGCATCTGGAGGTGAAAGTCCATTACCGAATGATGATTCATAAGCAGCGGAAGCCATTAAAATGAGGAGCCGTTTTAATAAAGGATGGATAGTTGTTTTAAAGTTATATCGGACTTGTTAAACTTTGAATGGAACTCATGAATTTGGCTGTCAGCGGATGTTAAAAGAAAATGCGTCCAGTTTCGTGACTTCTTCATTATGTACATGAAATATAGTCACTAAATAATAGGAGTTGATGAATTTGGTGGATACTACACCACAGCGCTTTAAGGACTATTTAATCTTCCAGCGGGCGCGCATGCGCATATTTTACGACAAACGGGATTTTTCATACCCTGTTTTCTTATTCGGAGTCAACACTGTCTTAAAGTCATTGCTATTCCTTCATGCGACTCCTCTCTTCAGGATTAAATGGATTTATTTATCCGAGTTTCAAGGTGTTTTTATACTGTTTTATTCTTCTCTCGTAAAGTTTATGCAGCGCGCCCGCTCGTGTAACTTGATAATTTTTTCACGTCTTAACGTTTCAGTTTGATAATTATAAAACCAGTGCGGATTAGGGCGATTTAATATTTAATTTCACATTATCAAAGATATTTAATATGTAATAAGTCTGCCAATAATCCACAAGCCGAAGAGTTTTTCTTGAAAAACTTAGCCCTCAGTCTTATGAAAAAACACCACACTACTCCAGCCCAAAAAATCTGATCTTCACCACATGTACCTTAACATGTGTTTAAATTATATATCACAACCTAAAAAAGCAAGTGAACAGCGACCAGAATTGAGAAGAAGAGTTTGTGGTTTTTGTTTGGAAGAAGGAAAACGATCATCAAAATCCATGAAACGCAGTAGGTGCAATATATAGTGTCACTCTCTGGAAAAAGTTCAATGTTTTATATGCAAGTATAAAAATTAGAAACTAAGAAGAAATTCTTTGTTGTACAATCTTAGATTGTATTATAATTTTTTTATTATATATTGTTTAATACCTTTTTTAGAAAATAAGAATATTAAATCTCATTACTTTCAGTATAATTTTAGATTTTGCAAATAATATTACGATTAATTTTCACTCTTGATGAAAAGA
This sequence comes from Araneus ventricosus, assembly GCA_013235015.1. Classification (NCBI taxonomy): domain Eukaryota; kingdom Metazoa; phylum Arthropoda; class Arachnida; order Araneae; family Araneidae; genus Araneus; species Araneus ventricosus. The sequence goes on from BGPR01055052.1 coordinate 1,503, forward strand.
TTTGCTTTTCTGACGTGTCTCTTAATAGTATTACGAAATAATTTGCAGCTACCATAATAAAAATGAAGGAAATTATTGTGTCGTAAAAATTACGACACGCGCCCGCTCGTGTGAAATTCGCGTGTCGCCCGCTGGAAGGTTAATAAAGAAAATAGCATGAGGCTTACATGAGTTGACAGATGTTCCAGAATATCTGTTTTACTTTATGTTTAGTACTATACATTATATTAGCAATACGCGTACGGCATTGGCCGTGGAATCAGGACTTCAACATAATGGGAAAAAAACGCCCACAATGACATGAAAAAGTTCTGAAAACAAAACAAAAGATACACATTATTGATTTTCCAGCTTATTTTTCTTCACGCTAATGACATTTCGACTGTAGAAAAACAGTACAGAGTACGTTAATCCGAAACAATATTAAAAAATTCCAACGTGAAAATGATTATTAGACAGCAAGTAAAATATTCGAGACATAAACACGTTAAGACACTGCCGAAAATAATAATCGAAGTCATTAAATTGAAGGTTATGACGTTATCTACGCTCTGCAACCTCTCTGAAATTGCCAGCAAACGTTCCGGAGAAGTGTCGAGGTAGAAAGCTCGGTACAGAAAAATGTCTTTGAACTGACAAGGAAGATAATTGAAAAAAACCCGGGAAAATATATTTTAACCGATCTTGTTTTAAATCCGACAGAACCGTTCCAGTTATAAGCTGAAAAAAATTGAAAATAATAGTGTTATTAGAACGTCGGATGCAGCAAATTTAAAAACAAAAATAAAATTTCGATGGTAAAACTGGCTATTTTTTTAAAAAATCTCAAAATTCAGTAAATTACGTTCGAAGCTCAAAACAAACTTCATTAGAACGAAAATTGTTTGCTCTATCCGATGGTGCATTGATTGTTTTTTCAGCGATCATTAGAAAAGATACTACAGCCGTAAACGTGCCAAAAATGACCCAAAACAAGACAAAACACTAAATAAAAAATTTTCTAGATTAAATTTTAAAATTCCGGCTTCTAGGTGCATTGAGTCACCATTACGAATACCTGTGTTCCAAATTTCATGGCTGTAAGTGCGATAGATTCGTCTCGACATCGCGCTCACACACATAAAAATTTCCTTTTATAAGTATAGATTTTTAACCCTCCGTAACTCGCAATCATTGGTTAGTCTCGAAATTACGGTATGGTTTTATCGCTAAGTTCATCAACTGTTCAAAAGATAGCTATTTTGAATGGCGACAGAAATTTTCTCTTGAGAAACATTCAATTTTAATTTCGTATCATCACAGTTGAAATTTTATGGATTGCCACATTTGGCGAGATATCGCTGGAAAAAATTATACCCAATCGTAGTGCGCATGTATTATACATTGCAACTAACGGAGGGTTAATACGCATTAAAAATTCTTTAATTTCATCGCCCAATATTTCAAAGAATCTCCATAAAATGACAAAATTATTGCCGTAAGAAAGCTTTGTAAATGAACGATTCTTCCAATGCTTAACAAATATATAACAACTATAAAACTTTTAAGCAATACTTAGTACATGATTTTTAAATAAACACTTCAAAAAGTATTTAAAAATATTTTTTATTTTACTGTACCAACAATGACGATTATGGATTCGAAATCATAAGTGCCCGACAGCACACAAAATTAAGGAACAGCTCATTGTCTGTAAATAAAACTGATTGAAAAAAATCAATTTCTTAGAAATGAAATTTGAACTGAAAATAAAACTGCCTCAAAAATTCTTCAAGTTAAAAGCTTCTTAAACAAAAATTCAATCTGTCTAATGTACCTATTAAAATAATTTCCAAAATGCGATTCCCTACGTATTCCGTATTTAGTTCAAAATAAATAACCAAAAAACAACAATCCTACCAAGTTATTTTCAGTATTCAATTTCTTTACACAAGAACACAAATGTTTATCTAAATATAAAATATCTAGAAAAGAAATCCAGTTATAAATTTACATCGAATTTCATTTCTCCAATCTTAACAAAGAATTCCTGTAATGAATCATAGTACTTAAAAAAACCGAGATTTAAACGGCTACTTTGCAATTAGTTTTTCCCCCTATTGTATAAAAAATATACATTCCATTTCTTTCTCAATTATCTTAAATTATTGATTTGAAAAAAAATGAAACAAATCAGATTCAGTCACGCTTTAATTCATACTTTGCACGCAAGATAAGAAGAAAAAGAACGCATTTCAATGTTTTTAAAATAGCTTGAACAACATTTCACAAGTATCTACTCAGACATTTATGGAATGGAAAAATCCGATAGAGAAAACATAAATTTTAACACAAATCTGTATGAACAAAAACAAAATTTTAACCATTGCATTTTTGGTAAAATTGAAGCAAAAATAAGCACAATTTTTACTCCGAGGAAAGAAACTCTAAAAAGATAAAAGCTTTTTCGCTTTGAGGGGAAAAAAGAATCTTTTTAAAATATAATTATCTTTTCCGCCGTAAACAGCAGATAGAACAACGAAATGAGAAAAAAAATAAACCATTCAACAGAAATAACGTTGCGAGTAATTGCCAAGCGCTTTCGAGTTGTAACGATAATGTTATCAACTAGAGGGCGGGCCAATCGAAATTTTAATTAATTAGAGACAGCAGAAGAGCGAACTCGTAGACCTGAGATTTAGCTTCAAGGGTGGCAACAGAGATTTATGCCAATAAAATGCGTCCCAACAATACTTCCAGAGATATGGAATTCAACGTTATTAAAACTAGAAAAAATTTTTTAATACTCTTATGAGATATTTTTGTTTAGAGTTTAGATATTCTTCCTTCAGAGTACAAAATATATAAATATCGTCTGATTTTGTTTCCTATATCTGACAAGTCATGTTAATTATACTGTCTTTAAGTTTTTATAAGTTGTTAAGGAAAAATGCAACATTTTTTTCCCAGACAAATGTTTTAAATTATTTAATGTTAGACGGAAAAAATCCATGTGGGATTTGATTCAAGAAGTTTCTTACCATTTAGAATTAGTTCTTGGAAAAACTGCAACACAGCAGCAAAATAAACGCATTTGTATTTGTTATAAATAATATACTCACGGCCCATTTCAAATAGGAAATACTATAAAACTTTTTTTGAATTATTGGCAGTTGAAAACTTACTAATGGTGTCAAAAATTCAGATGACCTAAACATTTATTTTAACGTAGGACTACGTTCCTCCCAATTTTACTTTGATATTACTTAGTTTTTTATAACGAAATGAACTTAATTTTTAAAAAACATACTTTCACATCTTTATTATAATCATGCTTTGTGGTACAGTATGCATAATGTTTATTTTTAATCAAAAATAATATTATATATATATATATATATATATATATCTATAAAATTTTCTTTATTTCAGAATTGGCACGATTTCAAGTCAGAATGTCCTGGTATTGCTTGCTTTAAGACTGCGTCCAGCGAAGGGAATAAATCACGGCTGTTTTTTTCCCGCCAGATGGCGTAGCCAGGGCGAAACGGCGTGGTTCTTCACTGTCGCCATTCGAGAAAAATTCTCTGATTCCATCAAGAAATAAATTAATTTAAAATAGGTGAAATAAAATATTGTAAATGTTCTTGTTTTAAATCATAGAAAAATAATTTATTTACTACCAAAAAAAATTTGAAAATTATTTCTTTATTAGAACATCGGATGCAAGAGTTTTAAGAATACTGGATTTTTTTTTGTAAAGTGACTATTTTTTAAAAAAATCCTAAAGTTCAGTAAATTAAGTTAGATGTTCGAAACAAACTTCATTCCAACGGAAATCGTTTTCTCTTTTTGATGGTGTATCTATTTTTTTCGTATAATTATCCGAAATCATGCTATTGAGAAATTAGCGCGAAAAATCATCCAAAACAACGCAAAACATTAAATAAAAAATTTTCTAGATTGAATTTTAAAATTCCGGCTTCGAGGTGCATTCAGTCACCATTACGACTACCTGTGTGCCAAATTTCATGGCTGTAAGTGCGATAGAGTCGTCTGGACATCGCAGACACACACACACAAACATTGCCTTTTATAAGTATAGATAACTAAAAGAAAGTTCAATCTTAATTTATATTTTTATTACAACAGATAAGGCAACAAAGTCTTTGTAAATGCAAATTATCGTCTGAAAAATCGAGGTACATTTCCCTTTGTTTCGGTATCATTTTTAACCCGAAAAAAATCAGTATATTTTTTTAAACATTGATACATCATTTTAATAAATCATAGTACTTAAATGCAGAGCCTTAAGATGTTACATAACAATTAAAAATTTTCCATTTCGCACAATTTACAAATATTACTTTGTACTTAGATTTTTTTAAATAACAGATCCGAGAAAAAATAAAACACGAGAAAATCAGAAGATTCATTCAGAATCAATTCATATTTATCATACCAGATAACAACACACGCGTAATAAAAAATTGCTTAATGTATTATGAAATAGCACAAACAAAATTTCAAAAAAATATATTCAAAAGTTTTTTGAACGGAAAAAATATGATAAATAAACACAGATATTTTTAAATGAGTTTGCATGAACAAAAACTTTTTTCTAACCTTATGCTTTCGGCATAATAATAGTAGAATAAAATGCACTTTTAACTTCCAGGAAAGAACAACAAAAGTAAAAAGTTCTGTCGCTTAGAAGGGAAAAAAGATTCTATCTTAATATAATTATCTTTTCCCGCCATTAACAGCAAATAGAACAACAAAACACGAAAAAAATATCATACAGAAATCTTGTTGCAAGTAATTACGAGTTTTTCGTGTTGTAATGATAATACTTTCAGCTAGAGGGCGGGCCACTCGTCATTTTAATTAATTAGAAAGCAAAAGACGGAAGAAGCGGAACTCATATTAAGTTCGATGGAAATGGCAACGGCAATCTGTGCCTATAAAATGCGTTCCATAATATTTGCAGCAACGTGGGATAGAAAGTTATTAAAACGACAAGAATGTTTATTTTTTTAACCCATATGAATGTTTTTGTTCAGCGTTTTTCCTTTATGGCACAGATTACGAAGATATTATTTAGTTTTTTTTGCATGAGCAAATGCAAGTTAATTACGAGCTGAAACGTGTCCATGTGTTTAAAAATAACCGGAATAAAAGAAATATTGCAAATATTTAAAAATAGTTTTATATTTAGTTTTATATAAATATATTTTCCCGCTTTTAATGAAATTTTCATTGACTACTCTTTCGTTTTGGATCATAGAATACGAATATCGATATCTTCTGCAGTAGCTGTTACAAGATTAATTTCAAAATGAAAATTTTAACAGAAGCAGTTTCAAAAAAAAGTAAAAGAAAATAAATTTAATTAAAAAAATTTTTAAAAAACACACTTTAGTCAGCATACTAAATGATTAAAATTTTTCAAAATATTTTTTTCTACTTGATATCTATTAGCTATTACTACTATTATTTATTATTATATTACTACTATTATTTAGTACTATTATTATATTACTACTATTATTTATTGCTATTATTATATTACTGCTATCTTGATATCTATTATTTCTCAAACTGACCAGGTGGCGCCACTGGTTCAGAATAAAAAATTAACCTAAATGATGATTAACTGCTAGTTGAGGTCTGTAAAATATTAAAATAGTTTATTGTCATCAAGAATACACCAGTGTACAAAATTTCAGCCCTCTAGCAAATCAGTAAGTGAAAAAACAATCACAAAATTCCATGTTTACAAATATGAAATGTAGGAACTGTGAATGGTAGAAACTTTGAGAAGTTATTGTGAATCCGGACTTATGCATGTACTGCCCAAGTGTATAAAATCTCCAAACTAAGAGTTTTCTCTTTCCGAAATTGTATGAAAAATCTGGAGTTTTCTTTTATTTTTTGAGAATGCTTTTGTGTGCACCTCTTGTTTTCAGCCAATGCTGAATGTAATTGACCTACAACTTGTAACTGAAATAACTCGAGTCGTTGCAGATAGCATTACAAACATTTTTTGTTTGTAAAGAACGTTGAAAAGGATTTTAGTGCAGAATGCTTTCAAAGTGAGAACTGTCAGAAGTGATACAATAGCGCAACCTAGCCACAAAGTTGTCAGTTACAAGTTCAAAAGAGTTTTTTAATGCTTGCAAATGAGTCAATTATGGATCTTTTGAGGTTAATAAGGTCTGTCGGTTTCTTCATGTATACCAAATCTTTCATATGACCCCAAAAAAAGAAATCACATGGATTCAGATCTGGTAAATAAGGTGGCACCAGGATTGCTCTAGACGGCTTAGGTCGGTTTCTGAGTGTTGCAAACCACTTCCGTATCAATAGCGTGACATTTTCGCCACATAAATACCAATTTTTAACAATAAATATACGATCTTCGGTTGAATATGACACTTTGGGAGACAATTTCAAAATGGCGTGGAACTGATACGAAACAAATTCCTTTTACGCCCTCTGCCACTGCATGCATTCGTGGCGCCATCTAGCGAAACTCTGAGAAGTTATTTCAGTTAAAAGTTGTAGGTTAATTAAAAGTCACCCCATGCATGTTACATACTTCTTATAAATATCTTTTTTTTCGTTTTATTATATGTTTTTTTATAATATTTTATTTATTTCTATTATTTTTTATGTTATTAAGCATGTTTCTTTATTCATTATATATTTACGTTTATTTTTACGTATGTATCTTTCACCCAAACTGGGTGTAGTTTGTATTTTCTGAAATTTTCTCCCGCCTCCAGGAAGCCTCGTGTCAAGCTTTAAACCCTTTGAGTAAGCTGGGCCAGAGTGGGAAATAAAGAAAAAGACCAACAGTTTTTTCCGCTATTGGCTCGTCATTTTAGGGTCTTTGTGTATCCTCTAGCTCATTTGGTCAGCGTTTCTGGTCATTCTGGGTTGTTTTGGTACTTACTACTTCCACAAACAGTCTGTACGCTGAATTTTAAAACACCCAGTATAGCACTATTTAACCAACAGTTTCATTCCTTGATATTATAGAATGCATTGGATAGAGTAGTCCTATTATAGTATCATTGTGGCAGACAATCAGTATGTAAATTCCTATGGATGATATAACAGCTTGGATAAACAACATGATCAAACACCAAATACCGAGTGTCCGAGAATTGTTGGACACATAGCAAAATTATACAAACACTATAGAAACAAAATGTCTTTGCTAACTTATTATAGCCCGACAAAAGTTAATAAATGTCGATGAGAGATCCTTTGGTTGCGTGTAGTATAGTCAAGCGATACTCGATTTCCAGCCATGTATTTACAAGCATCCGAGGAGCTCTAGAGTGAAGAGCAGCTGTGATACGATGCCTCAGTTCCTGCAAATTAGCGTAAGGCATCTGATACGCAGTCTTTCACATAATCCGACTTAAAACCAGCGGGAGTGGCCTCCCCGAAACTTTCTCGCATACGACCAGTAATGTGGGGTGGGTAAACACCCAGTGGGTAGGTAAATATTCTTGGGGTATTTATCCAAGGTCTGGTTATTTTGAGAAAAAAATTATAAATGGCGATTTACAATGAAACATAAGAAATTCATGAATTCCCAAAAACTTAATATTTTGCAAAAAAATTGTGTATGTTCCCAATTTTTACGCGCGCTGTCATAATTTCCGAAGCGCGTGTTTGCGGCTGGCTACAATTTACTTCGTAGACCAACAAGGTCAAACGCCAACCATACTAACTTGAGTAAAATAAGCGAAACGCTCGACAAGACACAGTCGCAATGTGCATTTTGAACCAAATATGAAATTTGAACACCTGTTTGACGGATTCGGCCCAAAATTTTATACGGACCTACAATCATGACGATAAAACTATGTACGAAATTTTATCCATCTAGCCATTCAAGTTTTTGAGTTATAGTGTTCGCATGACCATGAACATACTGACAGACTTCCCGCGGACGGATTTTGTCCAGAATTTGATAGAAACCTACAAAGTATGTTTAAAGACCACATACCAAATTTCATCCCCGTAGCTCTAATGGTTTTCGAGTTATCGTGTTCACAGACGGACAGACATGATTCCAAAATTGTGTTTTTCGGACTCAGGGAGGTCTAAAACGTGGAGATTCGTCAAAATCTCGAGTTCGAATTTTTTGACGATTACAATAATTTCTCTTTGTTATACTTCGTATACGAGAAAGTAAAAATCCGAAGGAGTTAAATCTGGAGATCGGATGACATGGCTACTGGTTGAAATTTTCTTATACAGTTCGCATCAGGCCACATCTAGCTCCATCTATCGGATAATGGGAAGAAACTATGCTGTGAAACAAAACTTTAGGAGCCGTATTAGCAATACGAGACATCGGGACAACGTTATTGTTCCTAGTTTTTTTTTGTAAACTTTTGCAATACTCTCAATAATTCTCGGATAATCCACTAAAATGTATTCATCTGACATCCCAGACTTAATTTTAGTCATTCAAATCCAAATATTACAGTTCATATTCCAACTTAACCAAAATCGAAACCAGTTGGATTCGGATGTCCAATTATTTAAACAACCACCGTGCAGAAATAAAGAGTCCTGCTGCCATCTGC
>BGPR01055053.1:0-10093 GCA_013235015.1 Araneus ventricosus
ATTTCCACCCCCTTTGAGCTGGATAGCCCATCTACGAACTCGACCGAGATTTTCACTATCCTTACAACATATCCCAAGCTGGTTAAATTTACATCAAAATTACTCCAGTTATCGTGTTCACAAGATAACATGGGAAAAAGCGTTATACATATATATATATATATACCTATATATATATATATATATATATATAAACTTTTTAACGAAGGGTAGTTTTGGGTTCTAGGGGTCATGATCGGTGAAGATCTGCAAAAATTTTCCGAAAGTCGTGTCATGAGAACCATTGCAATAGGTAGAGTTCCTATAAGGAATCTACCTAAAAAGAAAATGACAACCTTTAAACAGTCATAAAGATTTTTTTTCTTTTTGAGGCGAGGTCAAATGCTTTCACACCTATTATTGGATGTATTTTGTAACTAGGAACTTTTAGATTTAGCACAATAGCAGAACCTTGTAAAAAAGTTGTCAGATGAATATTCAAGTTTCTCTTTTTTCATGCTTCAGAATGTGCTAGCTGTAGGATTTTTGAGGCTAACAAGGGCTTTTTTTTGTCAAATAGATCTTTTAATTCACTCTTATGATAGAAATAACATAGATTAAATGTGATCTTGTAGACTAAAATCAATGCAGTGCACCTATCTTGGTGCACTATTGTTTGGGTATAGATCAACAACGAATCCCATTTCATACTCGCTCTAATAGTGTCAAAATACTATAAGTTGTCGAATGCAAATATATGGCGGTTTTCTGAATATTTGCCTTCTTCGGTGACTGGATATTTCTACTACCAATAAAGAAGAATGTGTGTGCGTGTTGGCGCTCTACACATGAACTACTACGAAATTTGGCACAAACATACTTTAGATGTTGGGAATGTGCACCCCGCAGACGGATTTTTAAAAAAATTTAGTTTGATTTTTAATTAATCAAAAATTAAAGGAAATTTTGTGTTTATCAATGGTAACTTCAGAAAATATTACACCAAGAAAAATATCTTCACACCATCTAAAAATTCTAAAAATTAACTTTTCAATGATAACATTCAAATTGGTGTACATTTTTTTCTCTAATTTTAATAATAGTTTTAAGACGTTTATAGATTTTCTATGATTCCACAGAAGATCCTTTAAAAAGTTTTATGATTAGGTTCAAGGCTACTAAAAGAGCGAGGGTTAAATGTCTTCAGGGAGAATTACATTTTAGTATAGAAGTTGAAATAAACAAAAAGTGATATAAATTTTTTTTCCTTATGCATGCAATAAAAAAGAAGATAAGAATATTTTATTTCGTTTAACAGCTTAATAGATAATTGTTCCTGAAAGACGGAAAGTTTTTGCCTATTTCTGGAAATCTATAAATAACACAGGCCTGCAAAAAATACTTTTTGAAAATTGTTTTCATTTTGATGACTGATTTTTATGTTATTTTTAGTGCTGATTCTAAAAATGAAATCCATTTATTTCTATCACATATAGATTTTTTACAAACTGATTGCATATTTTGAAGGAAACAGTTGAAATCGCGAAATTTTGACATTTCATTTAAATTTCATTAATTCATAAATCCATATAAATTATATTTATATCCTAGTTCAAGTAATTGGTAACTATAGGTAGAAAGTTAAAAGTCCTTATAGTAACGTTTTTTCTTTACCTCAACAGTTCTTTTGTCAATTTTCCTCTTTTAAATTTTGCAGGGATTGTCTCTTTGTAGCATCTAGCAGTAGTCGGCTATCGTGCTGACATTCCATTTTCCTTGATATCGTCTCTCCGTTTCCTTTATATCTTGGGGGAATATTTCACCTTGTTCCTAACTGCACCTAAATTTTCAGGAAAATAGTCCAGGTGCGAATCGAGAAAATGAACATTTAAGCTCATACTACAGCCTAAAATCTTGATTTTTTTTATCATCTCTTCTACAATAGATTTGCAGTTTGGGTCCTTTTTGTTTCAAAGAAAGCTAATAATAACTAGTTTGAAAGATTCCCAGGTTTTCCTTTCATTTGTTTCCATTTTAGTTTCAAAATTTTTATCTTTAATCATTTTCCTGATGTCTGGTTCTACAAACACACCTTCCTTCAGTTTTGCTTCGGATAAACCCGGAAACTGGTCACAAAGGTATTTGAAGCATTCATCTTCTTTTGGAAAAACCTTGACAAATTCTTTCATAAGACTAATTTTATGTGAAGCGGTGGAAGTAACATTTTTTTGGCAAGCAGGAGAGGTATCCGATTTCATCTGGTTTCCTCTGTCTTTAATATTGTGTTTAATAGGCAATTTACCGATTCACAGGAATATTCTGGATTGAAATAGTTTCTTCTTTCTTGTTTGGTAGTTTAATCCACCAATTTACTATTTTAAGTTTATAAATATGTTTATCGAACTCATATAAATAATACATTTTTGGTCTGAAATATACTAAATTCGTAAAAAAATATATTGCGATTTGTGATGAAACTGTACGTGATGGAATTTTTTCATTATTTTTCCAGTAATCAGCACTCAAAAAACTATAAAAACACCACCTGCTTTAATGAAAATTTTTTTCATCTCAGACCTGCGTAATTCCTGAATTTCCTCACTGACATTTTTAGTAAAATTTTCGGCAGATATAATTTTAGAAAAGAAGCAAAAAATATCATAGATAGTAAAATTCTTGCCAAATAACATTTCAGAAAAGAAACAAAAAAATATCATAGAGACAATAACATCACTAAGTGGTAGGGCTTCCATAGGTCTGGTATATACGGGACTGTTTCCTTATAGAAGATGATATAATCAAGAAAGTAAAATCAACTTTAAAGAAAAGACTGGGGTAAAAAGGATTAGCCTTGCATTTTTTTATTATTCAACGAGTCCATTTTATTAGATTTGTGAACCTTTATTGATTTGTATCAGAGTAAAATAAACCATTACCTACCCACTTTCTTCGTTTTCTATAAATTTAACATTTAAACGCCCCGTTTCAATGGTTGGCAATAATTGCAAACCTGCTAAATTCTGCATGGTCGAGCATGTAGACTTCGCTGGTTCCCTAGCTGACGCATAAGGAGGCAATATTGCAATGAGGCTGTCACAAAACAGGTGTGGCATTTTCGTACAACGCTACAAGGCGAAACGATAGCAATGTGTTGTGGAAGCCCAACAACAATCCAAACACTTTTCACTCACTAATTTACACTCATGAACCTGTGCAATTAATTGTTATGTTGAAGCGAGGGAACTGTTTGAGCGCAGTCTAATTGTAAAATGCTGTTTTCTTGTGCTCTTATTTCTTTTCGTTATTTTCTGTATGTTGATAAATATTCTAGCCTGCAGATCTACCTCTAATTACCTTCTGTAGAAGAAACAGCGAATGGTAGTAGTGGCTGCTTAAATGAATGAGTATGGTTGATTATAGACCGAATCTGAGAAAAGAACTTACCGGTTCCAAATATCTCATTTGGACGTTAATCCCAATGGACTCTGTGATAACGCAAATCAGAACAGAAGTTGAAAGACTTAATATAGATTTGTGAACCTTTATTGATTTGTATCAGAGTAAAATAAACCATTACCTACCCACTTTCTTCGTTTTCTATAAATTTAACATTTAAACGCCCCGTTTCAATGGTTGGCAATAATTGCAAACCTGCTAAATTCTGCATGGTCGAGCATGTAGACTTCGCTGGTTCCCTAGCTGACGCATAAGGAGGCAATATTGCAATGAGGCTGTCACAAAACAGGTGTGGCATTTTCGTACAACTCTACAAGGCGAAACGATAGCAATGTGTTGTGGAAGCCCAACAACAGAATCCTTTTGAAGACTTCTTCAAAAGGATTCGGACCCCGTGGCTTACGTTCAACTGTTGCTTTTAAACGAACAGAACTTACAGTTCGCTGCAGAAGAAAATGATACAACCTTGTGGGACATTTAAAGTGAACATTTATGGGTCAGGCAAAGTCGGGAAATTGACGCGAGTAACGAAATGACTATATTGCTAGGGAAAGGGGAATAGCTACTAAGTGCACTTCTCAATGATTAGATATCTCACCAAGGGAGCTCGTCAACCATACTGTTCGCAGATTTAGTAGTAAATTTCCTAAAGTGCGAGAAATTTTTTAAACTCAGCGGTGCAAGACAATAGATGAAGAACTTGAAATCCTTCGTGAATAAGAAGCAAACTATAATTTACTGACAAGTATTCGCACAGAAGGAACAAACGCGGAAGTATTCTATTTAAGAAAGAGCAAATATTCAGGTTCTAGACTTTGTTGCATATGCAGACGAGCAAATCACATCGCCAAGGATTACTTTTATAGAAACAAAAACGAAAATGAGATATTCAATTAAAGGAGGAAGATGCATCCTAATGCCAGTTCTAAAGAACATAATAGTGAAAATTCCATGTTTACAGCTTCTCTACATGAAGAAAATTTATGTTAAACCTCTGGTTACATGATAGGGAAGCTTCTTGTTATATGGTAAAGGACCGTGTATGGTTTGAACAAATGATATCTGAAACAAGGGCTATTAATATACGACTGGAATTTATTCTTTAAATGCTCAAAAACTCCGTTTTTCCTCGTCACAAATTTCAAATACAATCTTTGCACAATGGTTAGGGGAAACAAAGTAGCCATTCGCATTATTTAGCTGTCGTTCATTGCATAATAAAACAAAAGATACAAATTTTCAAACAATAATATCTAGTCAATTATTTCATAGTTTAAAGTTTCATAAAGGGTCATATGCATATTTATAATTGCAATAATTCTAAAATTTACAATGGAAACAGACATTTTTCTGGACACATTTCAAAACTACATCAACATTTGTGCTTAAACACCACTTTTCATCATCCTAGCCTTTTTAGTTTCAAAATTATCTGAAAATTGAATTTTGAGCCTCTAATGCTTAAATAAAATTTGGAATTTGTTTTTAATATCATGAGAAATAATAAAAAAAACATTTTACAATTTTAGAAAACATTTTACAGTTTAACAGACAATTAGGAATTCGTATCTTTTTATTTGTTTTGCGCTCAAGATAAGTTAAAATCTTACTTTTTCCGGAAAAACATTTACTTAAAATTTGCTTAAACAAACTATGTGAGTTATTCCCCACATTTGAAGCAATCAAATATGTATATTTCCATAATATAATACATAGATATTACAACATTTTTAAAAATTACATATCATTAAGCTACCAATAATGAAGAGATGATAGCTGGTTTTAATTAATAATATATAATTATTATCAAATTTTAATATATAGGGTGATTAAAAAAACGTGACCCCACTTCAAGGGTAGGTCAAGCATGTGATAATCTTTCAGAATGGCATAGGAACATGGGTGCGCAAATGCAATCTGGAGGCAGCAGATGGCATTCAACATAAAATAGTGTTGAATAAAATTTCGATAGTTTTTGAATATTAACGATATTAAATTGGAATCTTCATATAAGATGCCCTATATATGTCTCTGAAGTTGTGAAGGAAAAATTACGCTACATTTCCCGCATGCGCAGTAAAAAATTATTTAATACAACTGCTAATATTTCCTTTACTACTCAACGTATTTAAGTAGAATTTTTGATACATTGCTGCTCTAAAGTGTTTCCACGTACTTTGCCATAGATTTGTGCCATAGATTTCCAAGGAAAGCTCTGCAAGTTATAATCAAAAAACACACGGAAAATTTTTTGATATTTTAAAGAAATCTTTAAATCTTCCCGAATATTCATACTATTTTTACGAAAATTTATGTAAATATTGTGAACATTATACAAAAATATTGTTAAAAGTTGCAATCCATTAGCAGCTTTCTGTGAAGGGAGGCGAGCCAAAATCATTTTTCAAATAAATCAATTTTTGGACGGTCCCTGGACTGCCCTCGTGACAAATCTTTTATGTAAACTGTGAGTTAAAACCTATTCTTTATATGTTCGAAGTCCGAGGGAAGTTCATCCAGCCTTTCGGGAGATATTCGAAAAAATGTGATTATCAGCTTCTTGTGAAGCAGCTGGATGCACTCGCTTGTAAGTGACCAAACTTTAAGACTATTTGAGGTACTCTTTTTTCGTATTTTTCTGAATATCATTCAAAAGGCTGGATGAATTAATGGTCAAAAATTAATGAACTCCAAGAGGAATTTTTGCTCTCCTCGTTTCACAGGAAGATGGTAATCGTTTGCAATATTTATCAATATTTTTGTATAATGGGCCCAATATGTACATGCATTTTCATAAAAATAACATGAATATTCGGAAAGATATAAAGGTTTCTTTAAAAAAATCACAAATTTTTCCGCGTGTTTTTTCATATAACTTGCAGATTTTCCCTTTGAAATCTATGACACTTAAATAGTACGTGGAAATATTTTAGAGCAGTAAGGTATCAAAACTCCATGTAAATACAATGAGTAGTAAAGGAGATATTAGCATTTGTAGTAAATAATTTTTAACTGCTAGTGCGCGACAGGTAGCTTAATTTTTCTTTCACAATTTCGGAGCCATATATATAGCGCCACTTATATAAAAATGTCAATTCAATGCAGTTAATATCCAGAAAGATATCGGAATTTTATCCAGGGCTGTTTTATAATTAATGCCATCTGCTGCCTCCAATGCGTTTGCGCATTCATGTTCCTATGCGATTCTGAAAGCTTATCATATGTCTGATCTACCCTTAAAGTTTAGCCACGTTTTGTTTAATCACCCTGTATAAGCTGTTAAGTATTTGAATACAAAAGTTAAGTTTCCTAGAATAATGTGCTGTATTATTTCACTAAGTTCATAGATACGCGAAGATTTATATAATACAAATACTTTCACAGAAAATAAAATGAGAGTCAGAATAATCATAGAAACACTCCCGACCTGTAGTAGCAACTGCGTCAAGGATGAAAGACCTCCCGCCACGTCAGAAATCTCTCGCAAAATAGCCCGGTTGGTATCTACAAGTTGGAAAACACCAATTTCATCGCCAATATGGTTACCCGAGGAATCGAGCGCATTAGTTCCATTGGCAACCCATCTGCTAGAATGCTTACGTCATGGCAAGCGTTTTGCGCGATTTGAGTTGTTTACATACTACGCTAATTTTTAAATAACTTAAAATATTTAATTAAATAATAAAATGTATTTTAATTAGTATGATTTCAATTAGTAAATAAATGGCAAATAGAACTTGGGTTTATTTAGTGATTATATATTTTTCCGATCATATAATTGAGAGATTTGTTCATGTAATAAAAATCGTTTGCATGGAAATTTTGAAGTTGTACTTGTTTTGAACATACTTGTTTGCTACTAAGGGCAAATGTTCTGCTGCTCCATTAGATTAATTAAAAGGAGCTGATTCCATAACTTCACTAAGCTAGAGAAGCTACTAGGTTCCCACTTTGCTGAAAGTGAAGCCGCTGATGTTTTTCTAAGTTAAAAAAATTTGCCCAGTGCCCACTTCAGATGCCTCAGGCATCGCGAGCGCTATTTTTCCTGCTTCATTAGCAAAATTAAAAGTAACAGATTCCGTACATTCAATGAGCTATCGAAGCTAGTAGTCCTGTTGAAATTTTACATTTAAAACGGGAGATAGTGCAACGACAAATCACAAACGCAATGGTTCGAAAAAAGATTAAACGATTAACTTTTAACTGTAACCGATGCACGTTTGCTTACCATCTTGCTTTGGCGACTTGGCGCGATGGCGCCGTTTTACTAAGAGTGTGTTCCAACTTGTAGATTTCAACCAATAGCCCCCCATTAAACGCATCATGCGACGATCCCTTCCCCCTTTTTCCGAGTACGACCCGTTTTCGGAGATGGGCCTTATCAGCCAAAACACCATTACAAAACCCCCAGTAGAAGCGAGAACCCGCTTACTTAACCAGCGGCTTCTCATCCACGGAAACGTGGTACCCCCTTCAGCAAATGTCATGATAAATGAGCAAGATATTTATTTACGTATTACTTCTAACATTTCATTAAAACAACGAATAATGTCCTCCATCCGATTACTTCAATTCATGCAAAAATTCCCAAGTAAATTCTCATGCATTATTAAAATTTTAACGATTTGTGATCGAAATTTATTGAGACGATACTGAATATTATATGCAATTTCCAACACTATATCGATATCATAAATTTATAGGTCGAAAAGTCATATTTTTCCTTATAAAATTTTATTTCTGTAGGATTTTTTTGTCGCATCAAGAAATTATCTGTTTTAAAATGGAGGTCTTTACTTTTAATATGGCATTTAAAGTGAGAAATTAATTAAAATCTAATGCTGATATTTTAACCCGAGAAAAGAACTTCTCTATATATATATGTGGAGAAGGCTATTTTATATTTCGAACAAAAAATGTTGAATATCTTCCATTCTATTCATGACATGTTCAATATTGACTGATGATTAATTATTTTAATTCACACTTCATTGCTGCCCACTCATTTCCATATACTAAGTGTCATAATTGATGAAGACAGGCCATGACACCTCTTTTTTTGTAATGCGGGTACTCTGAATTATGAAATTATTGTATTTTTAGCAGGAATTCACAACCGAAAAAAAATATAGAATTAACAGAATTGGAAGTGAGTGAAAATGTGGGTACAATATTCCATATTTACAATTATGAAACAAGTTGTGTTAATAATAAATTTGATAATCACGATGTTTATAAGCAAGCTTTTAATTTCCACTAGAAATAGAAATTTTGTATATTATTTTCTTTTCTAAGTCTTTTATTTAAAATTTAATATGATAAATAATATGGAAGTTTGAGAGCAATATTTCCTAATTCACTTTCAGGTGCAGCATGCATATGGAATCGAAATTTAATTGAGTTAATAGTTTAACTAACTTTTGTCCTCTATCAATAGGAATATAGTGCTTTGTCGTCGAATATACACAAGTGTGCAAAATGCCAAAACTGTAGCACACCATGGAGTGAGTGAAAAACCAATTATATTATTCCATCTTTACAAACACAAAAATGTTAAATAAAATAAAAGTATAAAAAGTCCTACCTTCACGGTCGGGAAATTAGAAAACCCTGCCACTGTAAAATAAAGCACCTCTCTCAACTCCTGGGCCTGGAATAACTTATTTCCCCTATTTGAGGAATGGGCATGGAGTTAACGCCAAAAGAATAATTTTTTATTCTTTTTCTAAGAAAGTGATGCATTAGTAGGAAAACTGCAAACAACATAAAGTGATACGCATAACAGTTTGAAATTTATCAGATCTATGTTTTAGAGAAAACTGCCGTCTTGAGTCAATACATATAAGCGAGAAATAGTTTAAGGCTATATACTGCACTGATACCTGAAGTTAATTTCGAATACGATGACCAAACGTTCGGAATTTCACAAATTCATCGGAGAAATTACTAAATACTCCTAAATTTCTTCCAGTTGTAATTTCAGGCCTGTAGCTGGGAATTATCCATTCTTAAAATAGTAAAAACTACTTCGCCTTCTCAGCACAAATTCATGGCTCATTTCCTCACACATTGGCAAAGGTGATACCGCGACAAAAGAAGGAGCCATTCAGCATTATTTAGCAGTCGTTCATCTCATATTAAATCAAAATGTACAAATTTTCAGGATATAACATCTAGTAAAACGTTAAATGTTAAAAAATTTTATAAAAGTTCATATACATATTTATATTTGCAGACTCTTTGAAATTTCTAATGGAAACACATATGTTTCTCGATAAGTTTCAAACTACATCAAAATTTATGCTCTAACATCACGTTTCTTCACTCTAGGCTTTTTCATTTTGAAATTATAATTCATTTTAAATTTCGAATATCTAATCTCTATTGCTAAAGTAAAATTTGGAATTTTTATTAATATCTAGAGAAATGACATACCTATTATCTTAGATTTTTTAGTGAATGCTGTAAATAATTTCACACTTATAAATTCCTTCTAAAAGAAATTTGGGGACATTTAATTTTTTTATCAAAATTAATGTTTAAATGTTTTTGAATAGGAACACTAATAAGTTCTAACAGTACTCGGTGCAGAAGGCCATTTCCTAAGCCTGTGTAAAATTTTTGCTGATTCGCACGAGTAGATTTGAAGTTTACTTCT
>BGPR01055055.1:0-10092 GCA_013235015.1 Araneus ventricosus
AATCCGGAATATTTGCCATGCAGCAAAACCACATGTCATCCAACAAATCAAAATGGTCGCATTTCGGTTGCATTTCCTTCGATAAGAATATGGCCCCGTGTTGTTGTTTGTAGTGCTCTCAGTGTCGCCCAGAGTAGATGGCGCTGCAATCATTTACGAAACTCCAGTGTGCGACCTCTGGTACTTCTCTGTAAACTGTAGGCCCCAACAGGGCTTAATTCGTCTATGTACGGCAATAATTTGAGTCATACGGACTTGCATATAATTAGAAATTAGTGAGAGTTAGTGATGTAAATGTTCTAAAATATTCTAATAGCTGTCATTCAAAAATGAAAAAAGTTTGATTTTTCAGTTTATTACGAACATATATTTCAGAATATTGTTTCAATTAAAATGATTATGCTTTTAAGCTGGCGTTGTTTCTTTCAATTGCGTGATATAAAAAATCGTTATGCATAGAATGCAACAGCTGAAGAGAAGACAGACAAGTCGAGTCTAAAAGCTAATTGCATTCGAAACTCTTCAATTTAATAAAATTGGATAGGCAAAAAGGTGCTGAATGGCAGTGAATATTAATGAGTGTAGGTTAATTCTGGAGGTTGAGGAATTGGTGTTGTTTTTCAACCTCACCTCCTGTTAAGACTGCCGTGTGTTTGGTTGGGGTCTGAGATGGACGTATTCGTTTAAATATTAATCGTGCGTATTTTGTTGAAAGATCTTTGAACTTCTTTGTTCCTCAAACACTCTTCGTTCGTTTAGTGTGTTAAGTGGTTAGAGTTACGTTAAAGTGGTGTTTGACGTATTTTTTCGCATTTGCCAGTTCCGTTTGACTGGCCCGATTCTAATGCCGCTCGATTGGGTGGTCAATACACATTTCACTAATTATCACTGCCAGTCAGCACCCAACGCAGCATGCAGATACAATATATATATAAATTGAACTTATATCGTAACTTCCTTAGTGGTATTTATTCTTTTGACTACTCTTAGTAATTTTTTTGAAGATCAAATAGTCCAAATCTGTATGTTTACTCATCATTTAATATAGGATAAACTTTGTATCTTCTGCATGGCAAAAAACACAAAAAAATTCAACGCATATTTTAGCAATTTACTTAGTATCAAAATCAGAAACGGAGCATTTAGCAACGCAATTGATATCTATTACTAACAATAATACACATAACAAATTCTGAGAAAAATATCAAAATCTGTAACGAAGGAAGTTTTTTTTAAATATCTAATTTGTTCCTTTTGGTGTCATTAGAATCTCCTATTAAAATTCATCTATCTCAGTAGTCTAATAACGAAAATATTTATAAATAGTGGTAGTATTTATAATTATGTCTAAATTAAACGACATGAGTGAAACTGATTATATTTCAATTTGATAAATTCCAATGTATTAATACAACTATGTGTGCGGTAGCACATTTTGTTAAAAAAATTATTTACAATGAAAAATCTTCTTTGAAGAGAAACAGCAGCTCATATTCGGCGTTCTTCCTTAAGAATCTCTTCTAAAATTGTAATTTTTAATTTTGTCTTTAAAAATTAATTTTTTCTTTCCGAAATTGTAATTTCTTTTTGTCTTTGCTACTATATTTTAAAAAAAAGTCAAAATTAAATTTCTTGAAAAACTTTATCGGTTGAAATGTTGCCCGGTTAGTAAAACTGGAATTAAACTGATTTAAAAAAATTTGCTATCTACATCAGAACATTATTGTCAGTCAGACCATTATGCAAAAAGATTTCTTCTCTTTATAATGTATATTGTCCATGCCTTATCATTGGCGCGTGATTGATCTATAACCTACAGCAGACGAATTTTTAGCACACATAAGGCTCACAATATTACTCGCACATGATTTACAAACACAAATACAGTAATCTCTCACTTATGCGCAGGCTCAGGGGACAGAAGAAAAAACGCGCATAAGTGAAAATCCACAAAAGGGAGCTTAAAAGTGAAACATCAATACAGTGTACATCTATTGTTAATTAATACTATGTATATACTACGGAAAGATGTAAATAAGATTAATTTAAAAATGCAAATACGTGTATAACTTCCGTTAAATATTTTTAAGAACACAAAGAAAATGGAAATGATCCAGATTTTTAAAAATGTCTCTCAGTGTCGATTCTGGGGCATTAAAATGCTCCGCTATAGCTTTTTTTGAGATGCAAGGACTTTCTTCGAATTTTTTAATAACATCCATTTTAAACGAAAGCGACAATTTCGTTCTCTTCGCCATTTTAAAGCGCAACCATCTAAACAAAACTCCAAAGATGGCTCTTTCGTTAGCAATCAATGCCACATGGTACGTACCGTACTAACCTCTCTAATTGGCTGCTGTATAAATGTGACTTTTACTGACGTCAATCACAACAACCCCCACGTTCACCCCTGTGTATAAGTTAGAGGAATGCGTTCCTGGAATTTGAACAATAGGGGAAGGGCGAGGGAATGCATTCCTAGAAGCAGAACAGAAAGGATTTTTGTTCTGCTGAAAAAAAACTTTTTGAACTAAGAAAATTTTTACGACGCGCATAAACGGTTCTTTTTTAGTGCGGCGCATAAATGAATAAGAGTTACCATTGTTTTCCTATATCCCTGTCCGGGACCGCGAAAAAAACGTGCATAAAAGAGAGAGCGTATAAGTGAGAGGTCACTGTATATAATAATATTACATGCAGTATCTCAAAAATGTAATGGGGCACAATATAATTTTGCAGCATTTGATTTTATACAAATCTGTTATATACAACTGAAGCAATCAATCAATTATATCTATGGATACCGTTTCTGTTTGAAATCCGGACATGCCAGGGAGTTAAATTATAGTATGAAATTCTAACAGCTCCCTGCCAACGACCCTCTTTCATAAGACTAACATAGAGTTTGAGGCAGTGACAAAATCAAGACTTAAAAATGCAAATAAGGTGCAATTTTTATTACGGATTTGTAAATCAAAGTTACATTAATGACAGATAGAATAAAACTAAACAGCCAAACCTTCAGTTTGAGCAGGACACTGGATAAAGAAATTCATCCACTTTTTCATCTCTCTTTTACGTTAATTACTTTTCGAACAAAAAAGTCTTATCATTTAAAAGAAATATATAATTCGGAACAGAATAAAAAGGATTTCGCGTTGATATTCAGAATTTCTTTTACAAGTGGCAGGAACAGCCTGCCTTGTTCAGCTATCCATATGGACCCTATTAACGAATAAATATTTTCAGCTAGAGCCGATTCTTCAGGCAAACACATGGAAAATTCTTCGATTTCAAACAACGAATTTAATTACTCGCTCGCCGCAGTCAATGACCTAAATCCAGGGCCGGATTAAGCTTATTAAAGGTCCTTTAGGCAGTGGAAGATTTGAGGGCCTCCTTTTCCCTTCGAAATTTCCAAAATGAGATATGTTTTATTGATTTTAATATGATATACCGAATTTTATGTTTACGCTCGTTCGGGATTTCCCTTGCTGATGGCGCGTCCCGGACGTTGGCGTTTTTGTTCCTTTTTATTGTTTTGGTTTTTCTTTTACAACGTGTTTTTAATGTTTTCTTTTATTAATATATATATATATATATATAGTTTTAAAGTAACAAATATCACAACAAACTGAAATAACAAAACATTTAATTGCGTGTTACCCTCACGAGAATTGGTTTCAGTATCTTACTTCTAAAGAAATTAAAATTAAAATTGCTTTTAAAAAGTAATAAAAAATACAAAACTTTTTAAAAGCATTTTAAACACTGTTAGTCTGGTAAATATGAAAAAGAATTAAATCACAACGATCTGCAAGATAATTTAAATAGCTGAAAAGAATAATGTTCGGAATGTCTAGGGGCCCCTTAAGCTGCGGGGCCCATAGGCAGTTTCCTACTCTTTCTATTTAGTAATCCGGCCCTGCCTAAATCCGGACACTAGTGCGGATGTGAGCTTGAAATCTGGACGTATGGTATCCCTAATTATATCACCCTCTGACAAATAAAAATCTTGATAACTCAAATATAATGCATTTTTCTATACAATTATGGCTATAATTTCACTTAAAAAATGTACTCAAAAAAGTATCGCGAAACTGCCTAGTAAACTAAGAAAATAAGATTTAAGTACCTTGGTGGGTCACTATTGCACAACTTCTCGCAGACGATTTGGCATAGAATTTAAAAATTTGGTACAAAATGATTGGTAGATTAGGGGGCCATTATTCGACCAAACTCTTTGCTTACCATACGACCAGAAAATGTTATATTTGTTTTTATCTACAAAATTTCATTTTTGAGTCGGATGGTAAGCAAAGAGTTTTGTCGAAGAATTACCCCTATTGGTTCATTTTAACATTCTTTGTTTCCCTGAATCTGCAGATAACACTGAATATTACCGTAATATGTTAATAATAGATTGACTCAGCCTTAAGATTTGTCCTACACCACGGACTGACAAAACTGAAAAATGATACTAATGCACATACTCAGCTTCAACTTATCTCATATATCACAAACTAACATAAATTCTATCAGATTTTGAATCTCCCCATAAAAGGCTTTTTCGCCATTGTTACATGCTAATTACAGTGGAACTTCGCTTAACGAGCAAAATTCGTTCCAGAAGTTTACTCGTAATGCGAAACACTCGTGAAGCGAAACAGTTTTTCCGGAAACATAAATGTGAAATACGATAATGCGTTCCACGCAGAAAAAACTACTCAAGATATTTTACGTATAATGCTTCTTTAAAGAAAATTATATATAACATTGTTAAGCAGAGTGAATCATCTTCATCTTTTCTTCTATAGCGGAATGAACTAAACTGGAATGCGAATTCGATTTGCATAGAACCAAAATAGTTTATTATTTATGATACTTAAATGGATTTTACTAGAAAGCTGTCTAGAGATATTTGGTCTTGCCAACAATTCAAAAATCACTTCAGGTTAATTGTTACATTATTTCCCAAGAAATCAATAAAAATTCCAAATTCTACTTTCACATTGGATATTAAAAATTTGATTTGAATATAATTTCGAAACAAAAAAGCGAAGATGATGAAACTTGGTGTTTGAGCACAGATTTTGTTGCAGTTTCTAGATTTATTAAGAAAAATGCGTGTTTCTACGTAAAATTGAAGTTAGTGCAATTATAAATATGTATATGACTCCTCATGAGAATTTTAAATATGAAAGCTTTTACTAGACGTTATTTCCTGAAATTTGGTACCTTTTGTTTTGATATGCGATGAACGACGGTAAAATAATGCTGATTGGCTCCTTTTTCCCCCGCGACTGTAGAATTAGATGTTAAATGGCTTGGAAGGTTACTTGCATCTACCCATTAGGGACAATCCTATAGACAATAGGTTCCCAACCTGTGTCTATAGGATTGTGGTACGCGTATCCCTGGGGGTACACGAAGGACCTTTTGGAGGTACGCAAAATCAAATTTGTTAATGTCGGAAACAAGAAAAGATAAGGTATAATACTAAGATTATCCCTCCCTGACATAGGCCTTGTGGCAAGAAGGGATTTAAACATAAGGGATTAACGAGAAGAACACGAGGGATTAAAAAAGTTAGAGAAATTTATCCTAGTAAACTCTTGCTATTTAATAACTATACCACTTGAGTAGTTGACTATTACGAAGTGTAATTTTTAGCTGTCCTTTTAGTAGCCTTGAGCCAAATTTATTTTTAGTTGTAAGTTAAAACGAAATACATACAATACTGGTTTCATTTGCTTTGGCGTTGAAATTATACTATTGCAAAAATGAAATAAAATGTAAAATCAAAAATAAATTCTGCAAATGTTATTCATTCGAGTCATTTCATTATTAAGCTAACTTAAGCTAACCTTAACATTGATAAAAACTTTGCATAAACGGATGGGAGGAGTTGGATATGGCAGTAGGGGTGCGCGAAAACAAAAAGAATAATCAAGGGGTACGCGAGGGAATAAAGTTTGAGAAACCCTGCTATAGACAATGATTAAATTTGGCTCAAGGCTACTAAAAACAATAGTTAAGTTTCAATCACAGTTTGAAGTTAAAATTACTTTGTTAAGGGAACCATGAATACCAAACTGTGTATAAGAGATTGAGTTGAAATTAAACACAATCAGTATTCGTGAAGAACAATGGGTCGCCGAAGGTGCCTTGTTCTAAACAACTTTTACATAAACAATAATTAAAAAGTATCAAAGTATCATTACTAATATTAATACGTTAATTAAGACTGAAATTTATGCAATAAGTGATATGAATAGTGAATTGATTGGGTGCCTTCTTTGATGGATATTTGTTAAACAAAATATGAGGACAATGAATAAGTACTACGACTTAAAAGGATACAGGACTTAGAACAATAAAACAAACCCCGTTATATTTACAGGTAAGATAAGCTAAACTCGCGATTCACAATAGCAGACACCTTGTAATGGACCATTAATGAATATTCTGAAATTTTATGGAAGGTTATGGAGTATCTTCTTTTTCTTATTCTTTTTTATTTAACTTGATTTCTTTCATTCATTCAAAGAATGAATTTTTTAATGGATTTTTCCTCACTTTCTGATAGATAGTTCTAGATCTCTGAAATTTTGTACAGGTTATGAGTTCCTCTTCCTGTTGATAATATATTATTTTAATATTATCAGAAAATAATTATAAATTGATGAATTTTCTTTAAACGTTGGTTTCAAAGCAGAGGCGCCATCTGGGAATGAATTTGAGAGGAAAAATAACCTGAAAATAATATATATGTATTAATTATTCTTTTTACGGAGATACCTTAAGAGTCTTTTGTGTGAAACTTCTGTGGAATCAGCAGAAGACTTAATGGCCACAATTACCGCGGCGCTGCGGTCGCGTGAGAAAAACATGCTGTTTGAGAGTATTGAGGTATTCGACACACAGAACAGAGTAGACCAATAAATGCTAATTTATTCCTCTTGTGTTTTTGCATTGCTTATGACGCACCCTCTATGGTCTGAAATTTTCATATGCGAAACGGCAAACTATTACGAAATATGCATAATTTAATTAACCGCCCCTTCAAGTTTTGATCATCCTTTTGTATTACTATATTTTTTACCTTCATACAAGATGTTCCACAATCTACTCATTCAAAGGGCTAATTTTAAAATTAAATATCTCAGGAACAGAAGAAGAATTCGATAGAAGAATGAAACGAGTGAATAGTTTATAGCTCTTATCTCGGACTCCGTCCTGCACTAACAGATTACAGCGCTATCTCTTGACAACATTTGTAACTAATTTGGAAACTTCGGTATAAGATTTTTAATCCTTTTAATATAAAGATGACACTTGTTTCATTCTTCTATCGATATCCGTTGTCGAGGTATTTGACATTAAAACGGGGGCAGGATCGTCTCATCCAATGAGCAAATTGGGCTGTAGCCCAGAGGCGCCTAAAAATTTTCTGCTGCCTATGGGTACTGATTTTATTTTAGTTTTGAATCAAATGATTCTATATTAGCACAAGCTATGGTGCGACAGCTCTAAGATGTTGTTACGATAATCTGAATGCTGTACAATGTCGAAAAAATTTCGTAGGGATATTGTAGAGCATCTTATGTTAATAGGGTTATAATAAATATAATTTTAAATGAGTTACATGTAAAAATATTATCAGAACTTTTAACTAGACAGACATCGATTTTCTAAGGTTACGTCAACATGCATATCAGTTCAGAAAGCATCCTTAAAGAGACAATCAGTGAGACAATTCAAAGATACACGTATAATAGAAGTTACATTATCAATGATAAAGTAGGTAGATACATGCTGATACTTAATGTCACCATTTGCAACTCAATAATTTTATTTGGTAGCAATTTTCGCTTTGCCACAGTCGCCCAAAATTCCTAGTTACGGTTCTGATGGGTCGCCCCCATTATAACCGTTATTCCATTACCGTTATACCATTATTACCATAGAATTACTCTAGCCCAGGGTGTTCAAATTTGTTAAGACGGCCCTGAAAGAGACAGTCCTTTGTGGGACACATGCATCAAAACGTTATGAGTAAATGTGATTTAACGGAAGTCTATACTCATATGAATAAGAAATGCATTTCAGGGAAGAGTTATGTGACCATTTCTAGCTATTGAATAACACATCATTGCATTTTTCCAGTTCTTCACTTAAACTGAATGCTTAGATGTTCCCTTCATTTAAGAAATAAAGGAATTAATTCAAATAGTACAATTAGGAGCTTAACGCTAGAAAAGGAAGATTTAGACGCTTAAGGAAGATAAAGATTTATTCACAGTTAAAAGTGGACGTTAAATAAAAACAAATATTTGAAAATACAGTTTCATTAGTAAACTAAAGAGTTTTTCATTAATTTTTATTATTTTCTACTTTTAAGTCCTTGATTAACAATTTATTATTATAAGTATTATGGGATCTTAGAATATAATTTTTCGCTCAAATGCGTTACCAGGTGGTGCCCTGGAAGGGAATGAAAATTTAATTAAATCAATCGGTTAGCTGGTAATTAAGTTCTGAAAATATTAAAATAGCCTATTTTCATCGAAATTCATAAGTGTTGGAATTTCAAAAGTCTTGCACACCAGGATGCATGTAAAAAATAGATCACAAAATTCCATCTTTACAATATGTAACAGATTGAGTTTAATATTAAAGTGTGACAAAATTACCGAGTCTGAACACTTCAAAAAATTCCTTCCCCCTCCTCCGCTCCTGTAATGATCAGTGTAGGAATATAACAGAATTTAGAAAATAAAACAACCTGTACAGAAAGTAGGACGAATCTACTTAGTTATCAATGGTAGAAAAGAAAAAAAATTAAAAAAAAACATACAGAAATATAAAACATTACTCACTGAAGTGTTATTTCTATTCTTTCGCACTTTGGCACAAAGTCTTTAATTGTTATCAATTTCTTTAAATATTTCATATATGAACAGAATCGTGCCATTGCTATTTTTTGGTTTTCTTGAAAATGCATTTTCTTGAACAATAAACAAATGTATGTTATGTAATGTAATAAAATATATCAATATAAATAAAAGAGAAATATTATAAATTGTTTTTACGATAAAAAAATTCAAAACTTCTTAATAGATTTTCTTTAAATTTTCTCACAAATAACTGTGAAGTAAGGGAGGACTCACTGAAAATTTCATGGCTAATGATTTAATATTTTTTATTAATTCAAAACTATCATATTATTGTGCATTCTCTGTTGCTTTTGCAATAAACAAAATGATTCTTTTATTTACAGAATTTATTTTTGATTTCAATTGTGTCCTCCTTTTTATTGTCAAAAGTTGGTCATCTTATTTTTGTTATATTCGTACAATTTATCTTCGTAAACTGTCTTGCTACACAATGATATTTTTTAATATACGGAAACTACATAGCATACAATAAATCAAAATTTCATCAATTAAATAGACCACAATTATTCTTGACTTAATGATGCTGGTTTGAAGGACTGACAATTTAATTACGAAATGATTTAGTAAGTATGGATTAAACCGATTGGCCTTAGAATCATTCACATCTGTATTCATTTTCCAAAGATAAATTTTTGATGTGAATATACGTATTTATTAAATTGATACCACTAATTTAAATAAAAATTTTCTTATTTAAAATTTTTAAATTTTGTTTTATCCACACATCAAAAATGGAAGATTAACTATTTACTAATAGCTTGGAATTTTATATCCGAGCTGGTAAACGAAAATTAGTGTTGAAGTTTTCACTTGAAATATCAAAGAGAAAGATGATGATATTTTTTTCCTTTCTTCAGATTTCAGCGCAATCCGTTAAATCGATGGTCGTACTTTTATGATATGTATTTGGAAACGATAAGGACGATAATATTCCTCGAGATTATACATTTCAAAGACTGAACTGGGGGAAATGATCTCAAAATTATGAAAAAAATATACGGCAACTAAATTGGTAGCATAGAAAATATTTTTTAAAATTTAGTACAGAAATCATTTTTGGTTTATAATATTTTCCGAATCATCATGGTGAAATGGCAAATTCCCTTAATATTTAATTAATAAAGATTAAAAA
>BGPR01055056.1:0-10092 GCA_013235015.1 Araneus ventricosus
TTATATTAAAACTTGTATTAAGTTTTAAATAAATGAATGAACTACTTCGTAAACATTTTAGAGGCTGAGCAATTTATGAATCATCCATTGAAGAGAAAAATTAGCAAATTATGAGAAAAAAATCAAAGATTTATTTTCTGAGGGCGATATAAACAGTGTCTCTGCTGATGTTGTAGAGCTGCAATACACCGTACAGGCGTTATCCCAAAAATTCCTTGATTCTTTTTCATAACAATTACCAACTATTCCATACTGATATTACAATGAAATTATGCAATTAAAGACAAAAACTATTGATTAACGACATCCTATAACAGAAAGTCGGTTCTGACAATCCATTGTTGGTCCCCGAAATATCACTTGGAGAATGCTTGCAGCTGTTTCTTTCTGCAGCTCAGAATAATTAAACTTGATGTTTAAAAATACTTAATGCGCATGGTAAAATAACATTTAAATAGGGAAAAACGGCGTTTCTATGTCCCTATTGGGGCTTTTTAGCTCAACAGCCCGTCACATATTACACGAAAAATTGGAAATTTGCACTCTTCAATCTCTATCTCTCATTTTCCTTTTCCCCTATTCTAACTTGATTTCTTGGGGTTTTTTTTTATAGTTCAGCTTAAATATATGTGCGACGAGAACATTTCCGACTTACAACGTATTATATAAATGATTTTTTTTTATTTCTCTTATTATAAAGATAATTATAGCTGAGATAATTATGTTACAGGGAAAAAAATATATTTTGAAGTACACGTTTTAACCAGCGCTCCTGCGTTAACATTCAAACATTGATAATTCTTGCGGTGACATTAAATTTTGTTCATTTAGATTTGTTAACAGCAGTGAATTAAACATTTTGGCTTAATAGAATTTAAAAAACACTTTTTAAAAAAAATCTTTTTCAGCTTACTTTATTCGTTTGCAGCCGAGGTTCTTTTCTTAGTTCACGAGATGTCACTAGATGCAAACTTAGTTTACTTACAAAAAGCTTTAAATATAAATTTCATACCCAACGCTCGCGGCACAATTCTTTCCTATATGATATCTGACAGTTGGCATTGAATAGGCTAGATTCGACAAATGCATTTTATAAAATATCGATACGAAGTCTTCACTACTACATGAAAAGATTTCTAATTGGTAAAAGTGGAGTTTACGGTACCCACCTGTTTCTCGCCAATTTTTCTTGGCGCAATTTCATGTGCCGTCGCCAAATACTGTTTCGGATGTGCAGTGCGCTTTTTATTACTCTCTTGCGCATGCATAACTTGAAAATGAGAGACTGAGCACGCAATACCTGCGGCATTTCAAGTGTGTACCGGGCAAATTTTTTAGCTTAAAAAAATATCAGCGGCTTCGCTTTCAACGTAGCGGAATAATCGTAGCTTCGCTTATTCATTGAGAAAGGAAACACACAGAATAGCATGGTACTGAACCGATATTCCATCCGAAGAATTCCAAACGAAGTTTTATTCAAATTCGAATTTATCGACCAATTGCATCGAAGAGTTGAACAAAACAATCCAATCGAAACGTGGCGCAAAATAGCCTGATAAGCAAAACACCAATGAAAAGATCAATTTGTGCGCATGCGCGCTTGTCACTCGTTAAAAACATCTAGACGCATCCAAAACAAATGTTCTCTCATTGCCGTTCTTGGCGGCAAAGAGTTGGCGATCCTGAGTGGAACGAAGTAAGTCGGTACCATAAATTCCACATAAACCTCCTAATTTTGGTTAATTATAAAATCATATAGATTTTTCAATGGGCAAACATTTTTTGGGAGTTTAAAGAATTGTGCATCTTTATTGATAATTGTCACAAAAATCAAGCCATTTTGACATGAAATATATTTTACAGAATTATGAAAGAAATGGCATTTTCTCACATTCTTATAAAACAGACAAAATTAATAACGATAAGATAATGAAAAAGCTTTCATCATACGACTTCAGTTTGTTAGTTTTGATTACAATAGTTCTTAAATGTTATTTGAAGTTTCAGACACCATATATAATTTAATAACATGCTGTGCATATTCTCGTCGTAAATTAACATTCCTCGGGTCAATGAAAGCAATTTACAATTTTATCTCACAGAATAACAGCAATTACGCATTGTTTTATTGATAATAATCGTGGATACATCTATCTTACAAGCGAGTCTGTTATAATTTCGAGAAGTACAGTGTGAGGAAAAGATTGAATTCCGTATTGTTTTATTGATAATCATCTTGGATACATCTATCTCATAAGCGTGCATTTTATAATTTCGAGAGGTACAGTGTGAGGAAAAGATTGAATTCCGTATTGTTTTATTGATAATCATCTGGGATACATCTATCTTACAAGCGTGTCTGTTATAATTGCGGGAGATACAGTGTGGGGAAAAGATTGAAGCATTTCATTATATAATTATCATTTTTCAGTGGTTAGCTGATGCTTTTTATTCAAGAATAAGAAAATAAGGTTTCAAAATTGCGGTCGAATACAAATTTTAGTCACACTTGGGGAAACTCGAAGACGGCATCACCTACTAATTATATATCTATTACGATGACACACCAGCCTGTAACACCATTCCTTAAAAATTTGTTAGAAAAACAGTGCAGCATTAATTTTGCCCAATTATTTGGCGTTCCCCTTGATCGATTATTACCATGCGTCCCCAGCAGTTAATGGCTGAAAAATCGATGCATTTATTCCGTCGTGGCAATGCCCTTTGGCCCACCTGCACAAATCATGTTTCAATTTGTAGTCCCGCCCCCTAGGGAATATCAAAACCGGCCGGCTGTCCATATTCTTTTTAGGTGGCCGCTGCTGTTGGAAAATGGGGGTAGACGCACCACCTTCTGCTAGCTCACGACACATTTCCAATAACTGACGACTTAATCCATCAGAATTTTCTGGGCGTTCTTCGGCAACAAGTGGGTAATTCCTTCCACCCTCCGCCTGAGCTTACCCATTATGCCCCAGCGGTCACTTCTCCAGAGGATGGACGTAATAATATTCCCAACCATCCAAGCCCGATAGGCATGATGTCGTGTTACAAATGCACCTCGCGCTCTGTAATTTTCGGCCTCCACAACTGGCTATTAAAAATTGTTCTCGTTGTCGCTATGGTGATTGATGGATTTTCAGATGTGGATTGATTATTATTAAAGTTATACATAATATAGTTCCATGGGCATGACGGTAAATTGAGACAAAATATTTCTGCAACGACTCCCTCTAATGGCTGTTTTGCTCCGTGACCCACAACAAGGCTCGGAGGACCTCATGATCGCTTAATTTTGTTTCGAGGAATCATCATAGGGAGAGGGGAAATTTCGGTTCCACCTACTTGGGGAGATTAGAAAAGGAGATCATCTGTGTGTGGGACCAGTCTCGTGGAATTCATTAAACCTGCCTCACCCCAAACACCTGCTTGTTTCTTTTTGATAAACATAAGCAATGTTTATGGAAAACCCCGGAAGGTAAATAGTAAGTACGCGTGGATTCAGGATCAACAAAATTAAGGAAAAGGATGCGCATTAGTCGTGCATCTATTTTAGGAGTGGATGCATTATCAAGGAATGCTGGATTCTTTTCAGTAAATTATGGCCATGTTTTGCAAATAGTTCTATAGAGCATACTCTTGTTTTATGTAATATTTCGTAATCGCATATCCAATCCATTTGTACGTCCCTTTTAAAGATATCTACTGCCCAGGTGCATATTAACTAACATTACATTGATACGGACCATAGAGATTTCCGAGCTTCCTCATTGGTTGGCTCTTCTTATGTCATCTGTGACGTAATTATCTGTAAATGGTTTCTTTTTTTCCTTATAGTTCTAATGATGACAATATGCTATTATTTTGTATTCTCTTCATCGTTAGTTTAATGAAATGAAAAGTGTTGATTCAAAATTTTATTTCAATTCAATATTCGCTTTAAAACTCCTCAATAACTTTTGATTAAAGGAAAAAAATAAACAGTACATGAGATGCGAATTTTGTCAGGAAGCTATCTGTGTTTCTGATACAAAACTACAGATTGCTTTTTAATCGAAATCATTTTTGTCACCTACAGGGTTTCTCCTGTCCTCTTTACTTGAGTACACACTATAACTATAGAGATATGTAACGTAAATAAGCCGCCAGTTTATTTAATGTGTATGGATGTGCTTAAAATAGTATTTTATGTGGTCTTTTCAACATAATACTGAAATTCCTAAATATTTTGTTATTTCTTTTATATTTGCTCCCTCGATTGTTGCGCCCTAGGCCAAGGCCCTATGGGAAATCTGTCCCTGGTCACCTAATTGTTAAGGGGAACAAATTAGTCTTTAATCCTCTAAATCAGAAATATTTCGAATGTTCCGAAAGTGTTTGTGTAAGAAATAACACATAGCAGTGAGCTACGTCACAAATGAAGTAGAAAGAGCTGACCAATGAGGAGG
This sequence comes from Araneus ventricosus, assembly GCA_013235015.1. Taxonomy (NCBI): domain Eukaryota; kingdom Metazoa; phylum Arthropoda; class Arachnida; order Araneae; family Araneidae; genus Araneus; species Araneus ventricosus. Next base: position 4,449 of record BGPR01055056.1, read on the forward strand.
CAGGAAAATCTTTATGGTCCGTATCAATGTAAGGTTAGTTAATATGCTGCCCATACCCAAAGTCTTATTATCAACAGGAAACTGCCTAGGGGCTTCTCAATTTTCTAGGACCCCGACGCCTCGTGATTTTTTTATTATTATTATAATCATCAAGATAATTTAATTTAGTGTTTTCAATTATTTTACAAGAGCCGTGTCTTTGAAGCTATTCAAATTAAATTCAAGTATTGCTCAAATTTCAGAACATTGTTCTTACGATTTCTTCATGTTTTCAAATTCGCTTGCAGGTCATTGTAGACCATTTTGTTTTGTAGTCTGACTCACTAGTCCTCGCAAAACATGCATTAGAGATTATTCAGAGCTTAAAAACAATTAACTAGAAAAAGTAGAATAAATTTAAAAATATATTTAACATAAACTTTAAACAGAAGCAACAAAATTTAAACCATAAAATGTAGACAACAAAATTATACAGTGTTTAAATAGCGCGCAATTGCAGCTGCATACAAAAACAATGTATTAAAATCATTCAAAAGAAGCGAAAAACTAAGAAATACTCTGAGAGAATCGAATTAAACAAACAAGGAATCCATTTTATCAAGGGCTAAGGACTTTATTCGAAATGGATTCAAAATATTTGGAAATTTCTCTGTAAGAAGCTTGCATTACGCCAAATATAGCTTCTCTTAGCCCGAAATTTCCCAAGAAAGGACAAAAGAGATCAGTAGCATCTAAAAAGTATTATTTTAAAAGAAAAAGGAAAACCAAACACAAACATAAAAACGCTAATAAGATTGATTTAAAAATATCTTTAGCCTTCCGGTAACAATACAAATTCCACAACTCTCCCGCATAACGTACAGTGAAACGGCTGATGCAGTGCAACCCCGGTTAACCGTATTAAAGGTGGGGGAGGTTCATGAACATTTATTACTATTTTGTATCGAATTAAAGTATGAAATTCTGAAATATGTTTAGAGAGTAAATCTAATTCAAAACTCTTTTCGTAGGCTGTACTTATGTTCTGTATTAAAGTTAACCCTCCGCCGGGCCCAATATTCGCACGCAATGCGACAGGTACAGTTTAAATAATATCGTAATCAATATTTTCAATACACATAATTTTAATTTTAGCATTCTAAATTTAACCACTGACCTTTCCCGGAGGCTTAAAAGAAAATAGTGGGGATAAAGTTTCAAAAAAGTATCGCCTTCGTGATTATTTCCGTGCACCACAGTACGTGTTTCTTGGATTTGCGATTCCAAGGGCATTTCGGATAACAAAGTCATTACGGTTAAGTGGGGTTTTGCTGAATGTATCTTATGTGAGACCACTAAGCAGGAAGCATAATATCGGCAGTGGGATGTATCCGAGATACGCCTGGAAATTTCGAGAAAGTGTGTGAATCGATGCAAGTAGATGTTAAGTGTTTGTCAGTTATTCTGGCAAAAATTGTCAGCCTACATGAGTGAATTGATGCAAGTAGATGTTAAGCGTTTGTCAGTTATTCTGGCAAAAATTGTCAGCCTACATGAGTGAATCGATGAAAGTAGATGTTAAGCGTTTGTCAGTTATTCTGGCAAAAATTGTCAGCCTCTCTTGCAGTATTATAGTTTTGTGAGAATAATTTGATGGGAATAAATTGTAACTAAAATTTTATTGGTTGATTCCACTGCTCAACACCGATAAATTTTGCTAATGATTCCGTTCCCGTGATTTTAGAATAATTTCGTGGTGCTGATTCCGAATATGACTTTCTTTTCCTCAGATTGGCTCTAGTTTTCGAGATAAAATGAAAATAAATTAAATTTCAGTAGTAATATGTACTCACTATTCAAATCGCATTGAAATTGTCTCATATATAAATAAATAACAAAATTAAATCAATGCAATAAATCAACTTAATCCTAAAGAGTAATCAATATATAAATCAGAAAATAAATATATATACAGAAATTACACGAAATCTGTGTCGAAAGTAAATTAAAGAATAAAATTTAAGTAAATATTACTGAATGAATTAGAGAAATAAATTTAAGCAAATAGAATAGATAAATCATAACGGTATGCTAAAAAATGCATGATGATATTGCATTAAGTCCAATAAAATGAAAATTAAATAAGTTGGTTCAGTTAATTCTTGGACAAGCTTTTATTCGATTTTCTTTTAAGTCCTTGATATCTTTGTTCCATTAATTTGATATCTTGCAATCCGAAGTCTTTTCTTAAGGTGTGTTCATCTTTATTGCTTTCTGTATTCTCGGCGTACGTTCTGAACGAACAAATAGTGTTCTAGTTTAGGAGCTTAATTTTGCAATGTGTTACCATAAGCAAAGATAACAAATTAATTTGATATTTTAGACCTAAATAACTTTTTGTTATGCATATACATTAATTAACCTGTTGCATTTCATCGATAAAAGAATGCGCGAAGATTATGGTGTTGATTAAAAATTAAAAATTGCATAATTTCACGTATTTTTGACAAATTTCAAAGAAATCTGTGAAAGGAAGTTATGGACTGATTTTGATAAAATAAAATTTATTACTCTTAAGGATTCAAGCGCTTAACTGCTAATGCTATAATAAGGAGTTAAAGAGAAATTTTTAAATTTTTAAAATATTGAAAAACATTCGATTTTCGCCACTTTTTAGAGCTTTTAAGGCCCGTACGGGGTAGATGGCAAGCAAGTTAATTAATTTTTTCTTGCTTTATTTCTCCCTAATTCGCAACTGTTCTCGTCGTATAGTGACATGAAAAAAAAAAAAATTGACTTTTCTCGGCCCACCCTATTGCAGACACGATAGAAATGTTGAAAATATGCATTATTTCAAAAACTAGAGCCAATTCGGCAAAAGTGAAATTAGTTTTGAAATCAGCAGCCTCAAAATAACCTAAAACCGTTCAAATTTGCAAGGCAACTGGAAAAAAGGGGGTTTTTCTGCTTCGCTATGTTCTTTTTGGATTTATGTGTCTGAAAGGACTTCTAGCGTCTTCTGTAGAGAATATATATATATATATATATATATATATATAATCTCACTTAATTTTATTTCAAATTCTAATATTATATATTTTAAAGTCTTAATGTATTCCAAAATCACTTTTCTTACACTCCAGTTTCGTTCTATTTCCCGCGCTGGAGGTTTATTAAATCTCTCGTTTTGACATATTTATTACTAAAAGAATATTTTAATCGTTTCCACGCGCACACAACTCGCGAAATCAGCGACTTTTTGCCGCCATGCATTTTCCCTAAAACACTTACGGAATATAGTAAAAATAGCTATTATTCCCTTCACTTTGATCATGTGTCTATCTGTTAAATCCCTATCTGAGAAAAATCAGGGATCTTCTGTTCTCTTTTGGCTTAAAAACTTAAACGAAGATGTACGTACATTTCAACACTCTCCGATAATAAAAATGAAATTTAAAATTCAACTCGGCCTGTTTAATCATTTAACGACTACAATAACGAATACATTTTATATATATATATATAATAACCTAACATTTTCCTAATTTTAAAAACGCTTCTTTACTTTCAATTAATAAAATTATTTCTACTTAAGCTCTAGTATAAAAATAACTGTCACCGTTACTGGAAGAAGTTCGGATTCAACCGGCTTCCAGCGTAAGGGAATTTCCCCTTTTCTCCGTATAAAAACCCACCGCGATGTATTAACAGCCCTTTTTCCGCCATGTAATTCCTTTCCATCAAAATGCTGCCTTTGCGCGTAATTTTGATTCATGACCATGGAGTGAAATTTACTTTTACAGACATTATTATAACTATTAAATTCATATAATCTACATTATCATCTTTAAAATGGATAAACTGAAATAAAGTATTGATTGGATCAACGACTACTTTCTTTTTCAAGATGTTTGCTCGACACTTTACCTACGAAACATCATTATATATATTCGTTATTTTTAGTTCTTTCCGTACACTTGATTTGCTCTATCATTTCGTTGATGTTAGTTTAAATCGTCTTGCATGTAGCGCTCCTTTGTATTTCCAATAGTTTTATAAGTTTAATCAACCTATAGGATTTATACTTTGCCTTCATGAAAACTATTAAAATAAATTATGTCATTAAAAATCAGTCAAACCATGAATGCTCTGTGCCAGTAATGAAGAAGTTAATTTTAGTTTTAGCATCCATGGAATTCGAATAGATAAGAGAAAAGTGATCAAAGTAAGAAGAAATAACATACTCATCAAATACCCCTGTATTTATTAACACTTTGCGTTAACTGTTCGTGAACCCTTAAGAACAATAAATAAAATACAGTAAATCACAGTTTATACGTTTCTCATTTTTACGTCTTTTCATTACGCTCCTAATTCTTTATTCGTTGTAGTGATAAAGTACTTAGTTTATACGATGCAAATCTTCGGTTATAAGACGTTCCCTCCGTTATAAAGGTGCCAGCTCAGGTGTCGTCCTCGTCATCAGACCGCGGTTCAAAATTACGAGGTCCGTCCCAAAATAGACCTCGTGTCGCTTCAAAACGGGACGTTAACCTCTTCAGTAGGAATTAAAAAATAATGTAGTTAGAATTTTTTGCTTTGGCGTACTGTGTACTAATGCAATGGTTAAAGCATAAATGAAATTTCAAGCCTGTAAATGAAAAATTAAAAAAGTTACCCCATGTCCGGCATCCGGACAATACCGGATATGTCAACTGAAAAAAGACAAAAAATCACACAAATTTCACTTTAAAATGGTTGTTAAAGGATAATAAAATATTGTAAAAGCCTTTTAAATGGTAAAAAAAAGGATTAAAAACAAGAAATTACTCGAAAAACAAAATTCTCCACCGAACTCCATTTTGAGAAGAACGATGATTTTCTCTATTTTTTTTAAAAAAACTAAAAAATTAAATGATTCCATGCCCGAAACCAAAAATTGTTGCAACGATTATATTGATAAGAAAATCTAGAATCACATAAAAAAACAGCATGTAGTTTCGTCAATTATTCAATTAATAGGAGCTGTTCAAAGTATATATGACCGGACACCAGGTCTGAAGGGGTAAATATTACTAAACCTAAACTAAACTAAACCCCCGTTATAAAATGCGAAATTTTCCTCCTTTCTTGTTGTGAACTGTGATAAATGTATAATGACTTCGAGATTACTCACAAGTGATGAATTGACAGGAGACAAATTGTCTGGTGCTAATTTAAGCGATGATGAAAAGTTATTCCACATTTCCAAAGACGCAATGGACGCCATTGGAAAACTTTAAACTTATTTCTTTTATCAAAATAATAGTGAAAAATACATTCGATGAATTCGATTCATAATGATGGACTTATTACCCACAAACAATCAGCACGTAATAGTGAAAAATACATTCGATGAATTCGATTCATAATGATGGACTTATTACCCACAAACAATCAGCACGTAATAGTGAAAAATACATTCGATGAATTCGATTCATAGTGATGGACTTAATACCCGCAAACAATCAGCACGCCAGACGACATTTAAAGATTTTCTTAATTAATCGCCTTTCTGTTATGAGTGTATAAGATACGTATGATTAGTAATGAAATGTATAAGATACGTATAATCAGTGCTGAAGTGTATAAGATACGTATAATTAGTTCTGAAGTGTATAAGATA
>BGPR01055058.1:0-10092 GCA_013235015.1 Araneus ventricosus
TTCAAAGCACTGCCATAATCATTAAAATGCCAATGAAACAAAAAGATGGCGACTAGGTTTTAAAAATAGAAACGGATGAAGCCGAAAGCTAATGAAACAAACTTCATTCAATTAATACCACAGAAAATTCAATATAATTAAAAATCACTAGTTTTTCCTAATCTTAATAATGATTTTAAACTTATTAGTAACTTATTAATTCACTAGATTTCACGGAAATCTGTTATATGTTTATAAAAATACAAGTCAAAATCTGTTATGCTTCCATGAAACGCTTTATACAGGGGTACACATACAAGTTTCGCACCTTTCTTTCAGAATTGATCCAACTTAAATGCGATATTTGTTCGAAATTCAATATTCTAATGCGTTTTAGAATTATAAATTAAAAGTAACCAGCAATTATATGCGTTTTTAGTTAATGCGTTTATTCATTGACATTCCGCACAGTAAAAGTATGAAATATATTTGTGTGAACGTGATTGTATGATAAAAATGGAGAGGCAATATTTTGAATTTTAAAATATCGTGCAGATAAAATTTTCCAGAATTATCACAGTAAAATATCAAAATTAATAAATAAAAAACACATCAAAGTCAGTAAAGCTCCTTATAATCTGCGAAGTTTAATACAATTTCAACATCAAAATTTAATACGTTAAACAATTATAAAATAAGAATAGCATCGTAGTAGTAGACGTTTGTTTTATTTCAATACCTTTCTCATACAGTTTCTTTATTTGAAGAATTTTCTCGGGGGGGGGGCAATAGTAAATTTAAGCTTCAACTTAAATAACAGAAAAAAAAAAATCAGACTTGTATTGTAGGAATAAAGATAACTTAAGAGAAAATGTTACGAAATTTTCCTTACACCTCTCTCCCCTCTAAATGTTAATTTTGTTATTATCATTCTAAATTTTTAGCAATAAACGCGCAGCTTCAATATAATGTCATCTCTTTCAAAACCTTTGGTAAATATTTTTTCCGCCATTGTATATTGTTGTATTCATTCTGTTTTCATTTATTCTTTACAAAATAAGACTAAAACAACTACAAATTTATAATAAGCTACATAACGTACGGCATAAAATTGCGTAATCTGATTATGAAACCTTGTAACGACTTTTACGTTACGAAGGCAATTTTGTTATGTATTTTAGATAATGTTATGAAATATTGAGGATGTGCATGGATTGTATTTAATGAGGATGCGCATGGATTGTATTTAATGAGGATGCGCATGACAGACTTCCGACTTTCAAGAACAGGTGAAGATATTATTTACAATTTTGAATAGAAGAACTGGATGAAAATATGTTGACGGAGAAAAATAAAACATTAATTTATGATTGCATCAGGAATATAAATTCTATCATCGCATAAGCTTAAAAATGATTTTTGACATATATAAATAATAATTCATTTTTGTTTGTTTGTATTTTGACTTATTTGCAAATGATGGATATAAATAGCGCTTCAAGCTACCCGAGTTGGAGGGTTAAAAATCAGATGAAATCCTCGAAAAGACAAACAACGAACTGAATGGGCTGGAAACATAAAAAGGCGCAATTTGCATAGAAAAATGAAATACTCAAGTTATATAAAACACATTATGAATTTTTTAAATATATATATATAACTTAGTTTAAAATATTATACTGAAACTATTTAAAGAAATAGTCACGAGAATGGATAAAAAGTTAAAGTTCAATAAAATAAAATTGTAATTAACATTAAATAATTCAGTGTTAGTATATTTAAGCTGAATACAAAAACATAAAATTATCAACAAAATTTAACGATGCAACTCCGGCAAAACCGAAACCACGGAAACGGAAGTTTCAGTCATTTACTCGCCAATAAACACACGAAACGGCAGAAGCACGATATAATTCGATTTCAAATATGGCGTTGAAATTATACCCGCAATTAAACAAACAGCATAAATGCTAAATCCTAATGGAAATCTGCAAACGATATAAATGTTGCAAAACTCACAAGCAAACGATAAATATAAAATCACACTCACCACCTGTGGGAGTTTCATGATCGCAGCAGCGCACAGGATCGCTGAGTTCGTTCCGACAACCCACGAGCACCCACACCAGAAAAAAAAATCGTCTGAACAAATCGATTCTACCAAGCCGTGAAAACGAATTAAAAAAATTCTTCTCCAGCAGACGCAGACGACTTTTTCTCTCCTCTGTCCGGCAGGTAGCCCTGAGTCAGTCACAGGTCATGTGAGGGGGTCCACGGAAAAGACCAGACTGACGATTTTCTCCACACCAGGCCAAAGAGTTCGAATCGTACGGAGCACTTGCGCCGGAGCACCCTCACATCGCTGCTTGGGAGTGATCGATGCTTCAGGGTGGTGTTTGGATCTTTGACTCAGGTGTGGAGCGATGTAAATCCACCCCCACCCCCTTTCGACGCTCCATTTCAGGGGCATGGGGTGTAATAAAAGAGTAAAGACAGTTAAGAGAAGAAAATATGTGTATTTTGTCTATGGCAGATTGACCTTTTCGTTCCTAGTGTGATTCTGAACCGAATTGAGAAATTTAGTAAATGCATTGCTCACATAAAATTAAACGTATTTCAGAAGGAATATAAAAATATATAATCAAATGATAAATCAACGAACTTTATTTGAATTTGCAAATGAGATGCAAACTCAATTACAGTAGAGTCTCGCTAATCCGAGCTGCGCTTAATCCGAGGTAGCTAAAAAAAAGTAATAAGAAATTGAGAAGAAGATAAAATACAGAGAAGATCATCTCGCATGCAGAAGGCACGGCAGCGTTAGTTGTTGCCCTTCGCTATATTGAACAGCAACCAGATGCTTTACCACATAACGTTTTATTTTTGAAAAGTTTGCGAGACAACGCAGCAAGAAAGAGACTTTCTGCTCAAAAACAAATAACTTTAGATCCATTTTTTAAACTTTAAACCAAGTAAGTGTGATGTTGTTTAAAATACATTTTTATATTTACAAATCTGTCAGCTCGTTATTTTTCGATATTTGATCTCTCTATTATTCAGTTATACGCACATATATAAAACTGAATTTTTCTCTTCGATTTTATTATGTAGTGCACATAATCCGAGTTTTCAGTAATCCGAGTTGGTGTTGGACCCGATCAACTCGGATTATCGGGACTCGACTGTATTCTGAATGAGTAGCTAGTGACATATGGGGTGGGAGTGAATAGAAGCACCTTGGTCGCGGTGGAAAAAATGCATTATTCCGGATGAGGATCGAACTCACGACCTTCAGATTACTCGTACGAGTGATTTACGCTACGAGGGTACATATTCAATCTGTGCACCCTACATCACATTGCTGCTTCGTGGAAGACAGGAGAGCGTGATACTTGTTTATCTGAACGTAGCTCAGTCCCATAATAGATATCTCACAACTTCAAAACATAACGCAACGTACCTTGCTGACAGTGGTATTTGGATCTTTAACTCGGGTGAAGAGCGATGTTAAATCCCCCCCCCCCTCCTTTCGACACTCGATTTGCGAGGCATGAAGTGTGATAAAAGGATAAAGGGGGTTGAGAGAAAAAAAACCCTTATCTGGTCGGTCCCCTCCCGGTGGATTAATAATAATCTATCCTATTAAAATCCGAACGTCAACAAACGTATGTGTATCTATGTCCGGCAATCTTCTCACGAACCACTGAATCCTGAAACAAGCAGAAAGTACCAAAAGGCAGGAAATAATCCAAGGAATCCATTTCAACCATTGAAATTCCAAAATTATAATTAATTAAAAGGATATTAATTAAAAACTTAATATTAACTTAACTTATTAATTGAAACTTAATATTGTGAGTGGCAGATTGACCTTTTGGTTGCTTGAGCTTTTCCAAACAGTTTAGCTACATTAACGTCCCGTTTTGAAACAATACGAGGGCAATTTTGGTACAGACCTCATAATTTTGAACCGCGCCGGATCAGATGACAGGAATCAATTCAGTCGTCAGATGAGAGGTCGACAACTGAGCTGGCACACCCTCTTCGAACCACTAGGTCACCGCGGCCCGCAAATAATGCTGAACTGACTTTTGATACGCTTTGTAGAAAACATTTACGCACTAATAGTCGAACAGTAAAGTAATTTAACTCAATGCATGCAATCATCTTACACAGAACCGAAATATATGAAGAATCAAATTAAATTCTCTCGCAGTATTGTCTGGAAAACAGGCATGCATATTGCAAAGAAATCTAGCAAATACACAGCTCACAAAAAATAGAGGATATTTCAAATTGGATAAAAGAAAAAAGCGATTAAAAAAATCACTCATTTATTTTTTAAAACAAGAACATCGGAAATGCGAACAACAATTTAAAGAAAGCTGTTCGATTATGCAAATGGAGATACAAACTAAATTATCGCGACATATAAATGGTGGTTTCCATTACTCAACCAGAAGGACAATTCTATTTTCCTCTAATCACCCAGAAGAGAGTACAACTCCTCTCTCCAATGGCATCAAACTATGCGTGATAAATATATTTACTACTAATGAGGAAGGACAGTAATAGGCAACCGTACTGGGGAAAAAGAGGGTCTTCTCATTTGACTTTGGAAAGCACTTTTACCGTACCTGGGTTTTAAAAACATATTTTAAAATTTCATGCAAGTGCAAAAATTTAATATCGTACAAATTCCAAACGTGGCATTTTTCGAAATAATATCAAGAGAATAATTGTTGAATACAAAAGGAACAGTGTAGGAGGAATCGTCAATGATTCCAGTTTCCAAGAGTAGGAACAATTTTTTCACGAATTAAAAGGCGTTTCTTTCCTGTTCCGAATAATTCATAAACAAATGCTCTTAACAGATCATTCATTTTTGCCCCGAGAAGGTAAATTTGGTCTCCAGAGAAAAATTTTCATCACGCAACTTGCGACAGAAATAACGCCACTTTCACGTCAAACCACAGATTATCCTTTCAAATGAAAAATAAAAAATAGCTACCTTCAAAATAATCAAAAATAGAATATTAATAATAAACAAAAAAAATCTGAAACTGATTTTCATTCTGTCGCTCAAGAGCTACCCAATGTGCCATCTTTAAAAGCTCAATTCTCCTTTTTCCAGTGCACGTGACAATAATGACTGCGAGAACACAACTTTAAGAGATAAAAATTATTGTTCAAATTCTTGCTCTTTTGTTGCACATGACAGTTATCATCTGTGTGAACACAACATTAAGAGATAAAAATCATTGCTCAAATTCTTGCTCTTTTGTTGCACATGACAATTATCATCTGTGTGAACATAATATTTAAAATTATTTTGCTATGCAGGCCCATCTCAGTGTTTCCACTTTTCACTTTCTCGTATACGAAGTATACAAAGAGAAAATATTGTAATCGTCAAAAAATTCGAACTCGAGATTTTGATGAATCTCCACGTTTTTGACCCCGAGTCCGAAAAACACCATTTTGGAATTATGTCTGTGTGTCTGTCTCTGAACACGATAACTCGAAAACTATTACAGCTAGAGCGATGAAATGTGGTATGTGATCTTTACGCATAATTTTTAGAATTACATCAAATTTTGGACAAAATCTGTCCACGGGAAGTCAGTCTGTCCGTGAACACAATACTCAAAAACTTAAACAGCTAGATAGATAAAATTTGGTACACAGTTTTATCATCAGGAACGCAGGTCTGCTTCAAATTTTGGACTAAATCCGTCGAAGGGTTGAGTGTCTGTCAATTTGCATACTAGTTAACACGTTAATTTCTATATCCTATGATTCAGATAAATAAAAATTGGTATGAGGTCTGCTAACATTAATTGTAAATCCATGCTCAATTTTCTTTTCAATCGGTTGAAAAAAAGGCGCCCCTTGTACGACGCAAAAAAAAAGGCGCGAACGATTGCGCGGGGGCGGGGCGGGGGGGGGGGGGGGGGCGGGCATGGTACTGGCGGTCTGGGGAATTTTTCCAAATCCGCGTTTGGGAGAATACGAGAAAGTTTTGGGGAGATCACTCCAGCTAGTTTGACGAGGGTGCTCCCATTATTTCAAATAAAAGCATATCCGTCGAAAGAAAACTACCCTATTATATTTAATGAGAAACAATCATTGTTGCGAACAATTTCATCCCCCCATCACCTGAAACAATGTTGCAGGCCTGAATAGCCGGTCGGATTATTGGCCGGCATCTGGACGGAGTTTAGTTTAACAGGCATGAAGCGTCTCTCTTAGATTAATGAGATCGGCTGGAACAGCTGAACAAGACCGGTCGTAGGGGATGAATTTAACCGGATGAGCTACACCTCCCCGGATAATGGGATGAATGGGACCACTTCACATCACGACGCAATTAATTCAAGCCCACACGGATCCGCACAATGTGGTAATAAAGTGTTAATAGGTTTTAATGCAAATTCGGCAAAACTACAAAGAAATCGCATCATGAATTCAAATGAAATTGTGAGCTGAGCAAGGGCAAGTCAGAACTAATAAACCTGCGGATTGCGACAAAGCGATTTGTAAGGTTAGCATAACGTTTAAAAGTTGTAAGATATCTATTCTGGGAAGAATGTTAAGAATTGCAACTAAACCAGCACCCCGTTTCTCAAAGTTCCGCGACGCAACAACGTGAGGACGATTGATACACGATTTGTATGATTAGCATAGAGTTTTGAAGTTGTAAGATATCTATTCTGGGACGGATGTTAAGAATTGCAACTAAACCATCACCTAGTTTAGCTGATTCTAGCAAAGTTGAACAGGGAGAAGCAAACAAAAGCTAAATTCCTCCGCTTATTAAACGTATCCCAGGCTGTGAAGACGCAACTGAATACACTGTAACTGAGTGGTTGTCTTGTGATACTGAAGCCAATCTGTTATATACAGATGAAGAAATCATCTGTTTAGTTCAGAATAAGCCACGAGATGACTCTGATCTAGAAGAAACTGATGAGCCAGAGAATGTTCTCGTTTCCCATTCTGAAACTGCAAATGCGCTAGAAATAGCACTGCGATATATAGAGCAGAGTGAAAATGCGACATCAACAGACATTATGTTTATGAGACGTTGGCATAATATTGCTTCCGCGTCGAGAATAACATCACTTCGTCAGACAAATTTCTTCACCCCAGAAGATCGTTAATGTAAATGTGTATGTGATGTGTTAATGTAATGTGTTTTTATTAAATGTAAATGTGATCCTTGAATTATTGCATTAGTTTCTTCAATGTGTACAAAATTAGGCATGCTGAAAAAGTACTTTTTTTATTTTTAGTATGTATATTGAAATCTTTTCAGGTAATCTTTTCAATTACATATAATTTTCAAAAATAAAATCGGTTCGGATTAACCGGAATTTCGGATTAGCGGGGTTCTGGTGTAATTACAAAAGACAATACTCAGCATTTAAACGCAATTTTATAGGCTGTCAATGGCTCTCTTCGCTTTTCAATGAACAGGAGCAAATTTGCAATAAATCGTCTTTACAGAAAAGGTATTCCATATTAAAATCTTGACAAAATATATCTAACTAGCTGAATAATATTAGCAAAATAACTTTCAACATAAAGTGAAAATCAGCCCAAAAAGAGAAAACGACTCAAATTGCACAATACATTGCACGATATTGGAAAATATTGCAAGTTGTTGTGAATAATGTACAATATTTTTAGACAACGGAAAGATAATATTGTCTTCGAAAGAAGATATTTTATATTAAAACCTAGACAAAATATAACAAATTAATTGAATAATACCAACAGAATTTCCTGCCTTGACAAGCCTCGTCTTCCTTGTAAATAAAACCTTGAAAAATTATAAAAAAAATGAATAATATCAGTAAAATAACTTCCTACTTACAATGCAACCCAAAAAAGATTAAAGATCTCAAATAGCATATCTTTGTATTACTAACGGGCGATATTATCTTTAGAAAAATATCCCACTTTAAAACTGTGACAAAATATATAAACTAATTGAATAACATCAGCAAATAAACTTTCTAGACAAATCTTGTCTTCCTACAAAACTAAACTTTGATAAAATATAATAGATTAATGGAATAACATCAGCAAATTTAATTCATAGACAAACCTTACCTTCCTGTAAACATAAATTTAAAAAACTATAACAAACTAATTGTATAATATCAAAATTCAAATGCGTAAAGTTTTAGTGTATTAAAAAAACATTGCTTCAGTACATATTGATATACCATCATACAAAAGCAAACTTTCAACTGTCTGGTTTAGTTTTCTTCACTGCTTGGTAAATACAGAAAAAAGGGTTTAAAAAAGTAAAGCAGAAAATTATTTCACCAAATAAATCAATTTCTTTACCAACATCTCAAAAAGTGACTGCAAACTCGATTGAGACGGACGGATACACAAAAATGTAAAAAAAAAAAAAAAAAAGCTTAAATTCCTCGAAGGGGTTTGGAAATCCAAAAAACTCACGTGACTCTAAGTTCATTCCATTCCCTAACTCTTACACGGACATTGCTGGAGGGCGTCTTCACGTCACTTCAGTTCACTGACAAAATTTGGAAAGGGATCGGCGAGGGGGTGGAAGAGAAATGTGGCCTGCAGGAAATGATATCTAAATTCCAACATAAACGATGGTCAAATATCGGTACTGGCAAGACATCGGATTTCTTACGGTTGTCTTCTTCAGACGATATTTCACCGCCACTTTATTAATCACGCACCGGTTGGCAACACGGCGCAGCCATGCGTGTTCGAAAATTCGAGGATTTTTTACTTTTTGCAGTGGTAAGGAAAGGTTGCTGAAGACAGGAAGGAAAAAGTTTGGAGCAACGTGATCAGTTTTCAGCGACTTGGAAGGGTGAGACTGGGGAGCTTTTAATTTTATTTGAAACACCCCATTCGAGAAGATTTATGGAGAATCTTTAAAGATCGAAAGATTCGAATAAACTTTGGAAGTGCAAAAGATTTTTGTAACTAAATGAGCAGACTTTTGACGGAAAACAAATTTGTCAAAAATTTTAACTTCGTGTAAAATAACTTACCCCCTCAAATTGTGGGGAGGGAGTAGGGAAATTACAAATACATAAAAATTCTAAAATTTTTATCGTCACCTTATATGGATTTGTGCTCGGAAATAGCAGTTACATTAAAAATATTAAGCTAATGCATATCTCTTGCCTAAACTTTTATGTATTTGGAGGATTTTGGTTGCAATTGAGATTGAAGTCTGACTTAGCTTCAGAGTGTGCGGTTAGGTTGCTGTCCTGGAGAACTTTCAGGGGAAACTGACCCAGATTTGATTCTGCTTGAAGTAAGACTAGGAAAACTTCCATCAACCAGCGCGATCACAGCGAACAAGTCGTTCATAAGGTGCACATCGTTCTGCCAATTTTTGAATCATACTGATTACCAGCATAGCCAGAAGGTAGAACCCATAACCTTATTCCTCAGATTCTTACTCTTGAACCAAGGAGTGCCTAAATCCACTAGCCCTTTAAAGGGCGGTGATTTCCTTTCGAAAGCATCTTTTTAAGAACTTTTTTAAAGCAAAGCATTAATCTTTGGATAATATATAAGAAAAAATGATATTTTATTTTCTAATGAAGGCAATAGATGGCAGTACAAGCTCTAATTTTTTTCTTATGGAATTATACACCCATTAACATCGTTTCAATGGAGAAATATAAACTTATTTGCGACCACTGCTGAATCGTAAGAACTTCTATTTTATACTTCACAATAAAAATAAAATTCATACATGAAATGTTAATATTTTTTACATAAAAATTTCAGGTGCAATATAAAAACCTTTATATTCCGTTTTCCCAACATTCAGTACACTTCCAAAGCTTTTATCTCGGTAGATAGCATTTCAGGTCATGTTTTATACAATGAGAAATTCACATGTCTTGTCTAGACAGAAGCTTAACTGACCAGACGAATAAATTCAATAAATGCATTCGTAACTTCACATTCACAAGAATATTCCGAGGAAAGTAAGTAAAATAAGTGAAAGAGGGAAGAAGATTATTCAACACGTTGCTCAGCAAAGTCAAGTATTGGATAACTTTACTTTTTAGTATCCTGATTATATTTGAAGTATTAAGA
>BGPR01055059.1:0-10092 GCA_013235015.1 Araneus ventricosus
AGATTTTTACGGCTTTCAGACTAAGCATATCACTGGTTTCGTTCTTCTATCGATCTCCGTTGCCGAGTTATTTAATTTTAAAATGAGGGAGTACTTTGTTGGACACCCTGTATATTCGCACATTAGGTGCGATGTTGCCAGTAAAATAGTTTATGAAAGGAAATTTTGTGTATTTATCAATAAAATATCTATATTTGTAGAGTTGCTGTGCTCGTTTCTCAAAAATATTAATTATTTTAGACAAATAATGAAATGATTCAAAATCAGTTTTAAAAAGCAGTTTCTTAAAGAAGGTATATTACAGCACGTCCAAAGTAAAAGGTACGGGGGGGGGAAAGGGGAAGTTGATAGACTTTTTTGCAAAGCTAAAACATGATTTTAAAAACAGTAATAATTAAAATTAATACACCGTAGTTAGACAATTGTTAATGCACTAGTGGATTTCAGTCGAGTTTTGATCATAAATGACATAATAATATTCTCATAAATTCTTCATAATAATATGCATCTATCCGCCCATTATTAGAGAGGCAGAGATTATACCCTTGGGGCACAATGATTCTTTTACGGAAATATAGAAAATAATGATGATTAATACGAGTGAGATCAAACTAAAAGGTATTTTATCAATAATTTTTATATTCGAAATCAAGGTTTAAAAGTTAAACAAAGTAACAAACTTTTTTAAATGATAATCCAGCATTTTTAATGAGACTAGAATAATGAAATAATATTGCCTTAGAAAATAATCAATTTCAACTATAAATTAAGGAGTATTTTTGCATGTGTGTAAAAATACCTTTGAGTGTGGAAATGTGCACCTCGGAGTCGTTTCTTTAATTTAAATAATAATTTTAATTTTGTAATATTTTAGGGTTATTTTGGAAAATTTTTTGCTTACCTTCGAACATATAACAAATTCAATGATATCAATTAAGTCTAAGTATAATTCTTTCTTTAATATAAATAAATTCGTACAAAGTATCTTAGATAAAATTTACTTTGTAGAAGTAGATAAAATTTAAAAGTATATTTTCATTGTTCCAACGATATCAAATCATTTTCCTGGTTAAAAGAAATATTTAATTACTTGTTTTATTTCCATTGATGAAAGCTAACATAACATCCTGATGGATTTTATTTTTATTTTGTTTTATGAATTTTGTTGTGATATTTGAAATCAGTCTTCAAAGATGGTAAGTATTATACGAAATCTATCCAGTTGGCTGAAAGATGCTACGTTTAAATTCTTTTCATAAGAATGTTGTAATCCATCTAATATGCTGCTGCACTTATAATGTGCCGCGCCATTTTAATGTTCAAATCAAATGCATCTTTTGCATGTGGAATAGGAAAGGGATGTTGACACCAACAACGTGCAGTTAGATGTTAGATCACACAAACATTACTTGACTCCCTTACGAACGTTTGTCTACACCAGATGCAGGGTTACTGAAAGAACACGGGTTAAACGTCTATTATAAACTGAAGTGTAATATTACTTACTTAAGAGAGACATGAACATGAAATTATACGTAATTGAAATTATAATCCCGACAAATAACCTGGCGGCAAGTCAGTAAAATAATCATTTAACTGTTGTTCGTCATCTTGACTGAAGACTTCATGTGAGCAATATTTTGAAAAGTTACTTTGTTCTCCATTTTTTCTTTTCCGAAAACAATGTTTCAATGTAGCTGCTTTTAAGGCACATTGATACACACAAAAGACGCATATCATTGTGACACGTAGTAAATTGTATCGATCTGCATCAAGAGGTCATTTCACTTAAAACAAGCGGCTATGCAGAAACAACATTCAACTACTTAAATACTTAGAATAGTTCAGAGAAAAAAGTTTTGTCCTACATTTTGAGTAAATTCCCTGAACTGAAAATTAAACCAGTTGAGGAAATCACACAATACATACTTAGAGTAGAAATAACTTAGCCGAGAAGTTCAGAGGTCTGATGCGTTTGTAAACTAACTTTTCATCGAAAAACTTCAACTTGGCCGAAAAAATAAGTACCCTACTGGGCATGAACGGTTACAGTGGCATCTATGTGAGGGGATGTGAACATCTTGAGCTTGTCGGATCTGCAAACTTTAGGGTCTGTATTAATGTTTTCCGTATCAATTTACTCCTACTTACCCTATATGGAATGGAAAAAAATACACAAAAATGGAAATTCTGTTTTTGTGTTAATGTCGAACGAAAGATATATTTCATACCATAACGTTCCCATCTTCAAAGCACATATGTGAAAAAATGTGATGAAACAATAAAATGTGTTCGAATTTTATTACAAAAGTGAAAAGCCCTGTTACGAGTTGAGTTAAAAGTTAATTTCGAAAAATTTATCAAAACTAATTGTAACAATTTCATGGATATAAAATTAGCATTCCTGAAAAGCTTATTTTTGAACTTTGAAAAGGGTTTCTCTTCGACACAATGCTCTAAAATTACCGATAAAACATTAAACGTTTAATTAATTTTTAATTAATTAAAAATCTAAATAATATTTTTTAAATCGTTCGTCAGTATTACCCAAACAATAACTACGTGCCAAATTAGTAGCTCCAGGTTCATTGGAACGTTTCATCTGTATCTAAAGTCGAACATTCACGATCACTCCACGCCGTGCAAATTCGGTCGCACGACGCCAAAATTGGTCTTCAATGCGAAATTCCGATGAGAAATGGAGTGTTGTGATTGGAAGTTTAGAATTTAAAGCTTTCTCTTGAAATCCATTTGGAATATTGAGTCACAAAATTCAAATGAGACCGTTGTCGATACGAGGGGGTGGACTAAGGGGGCTTTCCTGAAAGCGACTGCTTGAGTACCGTTCTGAAAACGGGAGAAGGAGTAGGCGCAGTAGCAATAGGGGATCGGAGGTCATGTAGATCAAGGTTTTCGAACTCGCGGTCCAGCAAACATAGGAGTATGTATCGAAATTTTGAATAAAAATTTCAACTTCTAATTATGCATTATTATTAATAACGAACCAAAACATTCCCCAACGACTAATTACTAATTGTCTTAGATCGATGCACTAGTTACACCACCCAGCCACTAACAGCAAATATTTTTGGAGTCGATAATAAAATAACACCTTCCCCGTTTGGAAGAGAAATTTGTACTGTTTTCTCCGATTTTCTCCATAGGTATAGAATCAGAATATAACCATAAGCAAATGTAGGTAATCGAGATCCAATGCTGTTGAGATTTAAAGGCAAAATTCAGTGACGTTGGGAAGCCTAAATTTAACAAATATTTGCCACCAAGATTCGAAAAATGGCATTTGAAGTTATTTCTGTATTTAAAAGTTGTAATTCGTGCAAGCAATTACTTTCACTTTTGCATGAGAATTAGTCTTCTGTAAGAACGAAAATTACTAACATTCTTTTTGGATCAGTTTCGAAAGTAACCACTACGGCCAAGATATCCTACGAAGCATTAAAGATTTTAGAAGAGAAGTCATATGTTAAGAAGAAAACATCAACCTTGTTCTTTTTTATACTGTATTTTAGAAATAATTCTGCGTTTCTTTTATTTTGTGGCCCACGTAAACTTAGACTTTCTTTATTTATCTCGTGCTTGCAGTTGAACATCCCACCTTAGGTTTTGGGTTGGCGCGATCCGGCCCGTGAATGATCTACCTAAATGGATGGCCTGGAAACTAGAATGGTGTGGAGTGCTGCCACGCCATTTGTGCGGAGTGAAGTGATAGTGAATGTGCATCTTAACAATCTTCGCGAAACGTAGTTCACAGAGATTAGCTAATTTTACCCATAATCACCTCAATTTGTGAAGAAAATTCAAGTTTTCTCAATATTTTTAAGAACTTTATGATGTAAAAAAAAAAAGTGGATTCTACAATCTTCTGGCCAAAAAGTCATAAAAGCATAAATTTTATATTTCTCGTATAGAAAGTTCAATAGAACCTCGATTATCCGAGCTTACTGGGACAATAATCACCTCCTGTTTTACAGAGACTTAATTCTAATCATGACTTCTTTCCTATCATCACATTTAACATGAAATGAATCTTACATGCATTTTTCTTAAACAACAATTAGTTTTAATGATAGGATTCGGCAATATTGCCTACTTTCCTTGCCTTCTCTGCATTTCCCCAAAGAATCGTTAAGGATGTTTTCAAAACTATATTTTCCCCTTCTCAATAACACTAAATTTTCAACATACTTACAGTGCATTTTTTTTTCACAAAATGCATAGAATTTCCTCATATCACTATTACAACAGAACTGCGTTTTTAATTTCCAATCTTTTTCTAAATAACTTTCTTGAGTTATAAAAGATCGCTTTCCGATTGCGACGTTTTACGAGCCTTTTGTATCCTAAAAATTCAGAATCTCTATTTTTAAAAAAGTGCGCTTATTTACCAAATATATTATTAGGACATGTAATTCCAAGTCACCCGTTAAACGGTGAATATCTAAAATTTATACATTAGCCAGCATCAAAGACGTTAGCTGTAATTTACGTTCCCTACAGCCTTCAATTTTATAGCTTATATAGTTGAGGTGGTGGACCGCAGCTCATTGGCCACCGGCAGGGCCATCATCAGCATTTCATGGAGAATTTTTAGGCTTTTAATAACTATGGTTTTGTCCATTGTACGTAAGTGCATTTAAATTATAGGAAAATATATTTAACAATGTTAGAAGCATTTGTATAGATTGAGATTTATAAATCTCAAGGAGAATGAAAAGAAATTAGGATTATTTAGAGTTCGAAAGAATTTAAATAGGAAGCAATTACAGGAATATTACACGATACAGTTGACAGTGACACAGGCGAAGTATGAAGTCAAACAGATGCATGGGAGTGTGGAACAATTTGGCTTACATCATCAGAACCGTGCCTGGGGCGAACTCCGAAGCTTAAATTATCAGAATTGAAAGTCTATATAAACAATGATTGAATAAGAAAAACTGGTAAATGAATACTTATTGTGCTAACAATTTTTAAGTGATCGTTCAAAGTGTAGATTTAAGTAAAATTATTTCAGCAGCACAATAACGCATTCCTAAAGTCTAAATTTTGATTATAATATCCGATAGCTTACTGCTATTTCTGCTGCTGCTATTAATGCTAATCTTCAAAATTCAATTAATGGTTTTAAAAATATTCTAAGAATCAAAATATTCTTTCGGCTAATACGCTATTTTCTTGCATAAATGCTATAGATGGCGCTGTTTTGTACTGAAGATAGTAATGCATGCATTGACGAAATATTTCGACATACGCGCACAATAAAATACGAATTGACGGTAAATTATTTCATGAAAAGTAATTTTGTGCACTTACCCAGAAGATATTTATATTAAAGAGTTATTGTCCTTAAAGCTCAAAATTTCATTTCTAAATATTATAGGCAAATAACAAAATAATGAAAATTCAGTTTTAAAGGTGATGCTTGAAAAGGTTATTGCAGCACATCTGTATTGAAAGATGTGTATACTACGAAGAAAAATACACAAATATGAAAATTTTACTGTGGAGTTAATGTCGAAAGAAAGCATTATTTTTTACCACAACGTTAGCAATGTCAGAAGCACGTGAATGATTCATTTTGTGAAAACATATAATTAGTTAAAATTTCATTGCAACATTAAAGAACATCATTACCAATTGTGATTAAAATTAATTTTTAAGATTTTTTTAAATTAAAGAAAAAAATACACGGAAATAAAAATAGTATTCCTGAAGAGTTTTATGTTACTTTGAAACTGGTTTGAAAATGGCTTTTCTGCGATAATATGCTCTAAAATTATTGATAAAAATGTTGAACTTCAATTAATTTTTGATTCATTCATTCATAATCTAAATAAAATTTTGAAAAACCTTTTTAAGTGAGTAGGAACCCAAGAAATAATAGGCAAATAACGAAATAATGAAGCTTCAATTTAAAAAAGCGGTGTTTGAAAAGTTTATTGCCGCACATCTATCTATATTAAAAGTTGTGTATACTACGAAGAAGAATACATAGACATGAAAAATCTATTGTGGAGTTAATGTAGAAAGAAAGCAATATAAAATTTTGAAAAACCTTTTTAAGTGAGTAGGAACCCAAGAAGTAATAGGCAAATAACGAAATAATGAAGCTTCAATTTAAAAAAGCGGTGTTTGAAAAGTTTATTGCCGCACATCTATCTATATTAAAAGTTGTGTATACTACGAAGAAGAATACATAGACATGAAAAATCTATTGTGGAGTTAATGTAGAAAGAAAGCAATATTTTTTTTACTATAACTTTAACATTGTCAAAAGTTCGTGAGTGATACATTTTATAAAACAATAGAATTAGTTTAAATTTCATTGTAACAATAAAGAACATCGTTACCAATTGTCCATAAAATAAATTTGGAAATTTAAAAAAAAAATAATAAAAGTCCGCGGAAATAAAATCAATATCCCAGAAGAGCTATTTTTTAATTTCAAACTGGTTCAAAAATGGCATTTACGCGATTATATGATCTAAAATTATTTATAAAAATATTAAATTTCAATTAATTTTTAATTCATTCATAATCTAAATAAAATTTTGGAAAAGGTTTCTAAGGGAGTAGCAATACCCTAAAAGTAGCTACGTGCATAATTAATAGCCCTAGGTCCAATAGAGCGTTGCATTCTGTGCCGAACGATTAAGAGTTTAGTCGAGCCGCAACGCCATTCCGGAACTGCTTTTTATTTTGCAAGAAATAAATTGTGAGATATCTCCTTAAAACATCGCTATATTTATCTAATTATAACGCACTATTAATCTATTAAGTATCTAATTATAACGCACTGAAGGAAACGAAACTTTCTTTTGAAAATATACTGCTTCGAAACTTCACATTACGTGATGGTACATTTTCTAATTCTGTCTTACAGCTTTAAAAAAAATCTTGTATCTTATTTTATATTCATCGATTTAACGAGTAAGCCAAAATAACTTGTTATGAAGATGTTTCGCTTATAACAAAGTTAAAAAAAACGCAGAGGGAAAAATTACATCCATTGTACAATTTTTTTTCAAGATTAATACAGATACAACAGAATCTCGATTATCTGGGATTTACTCAACCGGTGCCTCTGTTAACCGTCCGGTGCCATCAAATTGAATACGTTTTTTATTTTTTTTAATAAAGAAAACGTAATTTTAAGAAAATGTTGTCAGAACTGCCATTATTGAATGAATTGGTAATACATTTACTAAAACGTTTTCGAAAAATATAAGTAAGAAGGTTGATAATTAATAATGGAATTTCTTAAAATGTTAACATGTGGTAAAACTTGCGGACATATTTTTACAATTTCAAATAAACTATTCGAGTAAACCATGTAAAAAGAAAATAAGTCTTGATTTAAATGTTAGTCTCTATTAGCCAAGTTTTTGTTTAACCGAGGGGATTTTTGACTAATCAGTTTTGATAATCGAAATTCTACTGTTAAACAATTTTGGGGTAAAAATCCTATACCAAATTTCATTTGCCTTTTTCTGTTATATTGTTTTCGTACACACACTCGTGCAGCCTTTATGCTACTACTAATATGTAATGCTGTTTTCCTTTCATGTTAGTTTTATGGTAGGAAAGAGGGATTTACAGCGATTCGTAAGAAAATGGAAACCAATGACACTAACGTTGGCGACAAAATGAAGGTTCTAGAAAATACAAGAATTATGGCCCTGTCCCTCAGAGGAGTGGATATATGGAGAACCTTCAAGAGAATTCTATGTGACAACACGCCCTGTCGGAAAAGCTATAAGTACTGAGAAGTTCGAACAAGTAAAGGACTCTATTTGGAGTTTGTACGCAGTGCACACATGTGAGCTAATATCTGTTGAGTGTTCAAGAAAGTTGCTGTTACTTATTTTTATTAGTGATGTGCTGGCTGCTAATAATGTTAATTTATTCAGGTACTGTTTAGTTTTGTTATCACTGATTCGTGTTCTGATAAAATATATGTGGAATAAAGTGCCATTTTTATTATCCTTCTTTTTATTAGTGATCTGCTGCCTGCATGTGTTGTTAATTTATTCAAGTGCTGTTTAGTTTTGTTACCTGTTGTTCGTGTTTTGTTGTTATATCAGTGAAATAAAGCGTAATTTTTTTACCATCCTAAGTGTTGCGCGGCATTCACGTACACTCACCGTTCGATTTTCGTAACAATAGTTTAATTTGGTAATCTAAATGTAGATAGTAGCAACTATTTAATATTGGCTAAATGTGTAAATGAGAACCCTAGGATTTAATTCATAGTTAAAAAATAAAGATTCTTTTCAACTGACAACGAAAAGGATAAAGCACTTTTTAAAATTGAGATCTAAAAATACGAACAGCTTTTATTCCTTAAAATGTCAACAAAGACTTTATCTAGATTCATAATGTCGGGAGAAATACATTTATTTTTATTAAGATAAGAAAAGAATCGATTTTGTTTTACCAATTTTCAAAAGTTTTTTTACGATCAATTTTCAATTTTCGAAAGTAAAAAAAAAAAAAAAGAGTTGTAGAGGGACGAGACTCATGTTTATATGGAATGCCGCTGTTGAAGAATTAATTGAATTTCAGGAACCATTTTTATTAGATGGCTAAGTTCCACGACACAGTACATTAAAAGGTACAAGACGCGAGACAGAGAACAACAACACAAGACAAGTACACAGAAGAAAAAAAGAGAGACGCATCATGGGAAAAACCCGGATGGCTCTAGTAGCGCCACCTGCCATAAAAAGGAGAAGACAGTGAATTGTAACCGCTACAGAGTTTAGAATTTCGAATCCGAAACATCGTAGGATGAATATAGGTTTCAGCCTATGTATTCTGAGCGTAAATAATTTTGCATTTCACAACTTGCAGAAAGATTGCCAGCCTAAAAATATTACCATATTAAAAAATGTGAAAATTCTTCTGGTTAACAAATCTCAAAATGACGTAGAGTTTTTATTTCGGTCGAGAAAGGCTGGAATTAATTTTGCTAAGTTTCCCTGCGCTCTGCTACGCTGGACATTCACGATAGCTCCACACCGCACAAATGGCGTGGTAGCACTCCCACACCATTCCAGGTTTCAACTTACCTATTGAGGTAGGTCATTCACGGGCAATCACAAACCCAAAACCTACGGGCTCTCCGATGCCCTGAGGTTTCTACCTTGTGGTAAATAAGAGATTTAAAAAGTTACAGAATATTATTTCCCCAAGTGAATATTTGCCATTTAATAACTATAACACTTGAGCAGTTGATTATTATGAAGTATAATATTTAGCTGTCCTTATAGGTTAATAAAGAAATTGTTATGATCTGGCTTTCATTTACTTTGACGTTGAACTATTATTATTGAGAAATGGAATAAAGATGTATAATCAAAAGTAAATCCTGCAAATATTATGAAGTCGAGTCATTTAACTCTTAAACAAAACCTTAGCTATTAATATTATTGATAAAAATTTCTTTGCATAAACGGGTGGTTGGGGGTGGATATGATAGTTGGGGGCCAGCGAAAATTAAAAAAAAATGAAATCAAGAGGTACGTGAGGCAAAAAAGTTTGGAAACCTCTGCCCTAGGGCTACTGTGACTGCTCCTCCCCCGCTATCAAATCGGGATTCCCACAGTAGTTTCGTGGTTGTCGGGAGAGCCTCACTGCCCGTTTCTATAACGGTTGCATTTCAGTTATGTGGTCTAACATTCCAAATGAATTTCAATAGAGTTTTTTAAAATCCCAGCTTTCGACTACAATACTCCAGTTCTCAACGACTTTCTCATTGGCGACCGAATTTGTGCTGTGTGGGTGTGTCGAGAACGAGAATGTTCAGCTTCAGAGAAAGCAACCCTCGTTTACGTTTAACATTCTGATTTTAGCCAGCATCAAAGACGCGAGCCGTAACTTAAATTGTTGACTTAGACTGTTTAATAATACATTTTTGTTGAAGAATTGAAATATATATATAATGTTTTCAAGAATTAAAAAAGTGGTGAATAAATATTATTCTAGTGACAATTTTATTAGTGGTAGTGTTAAGTTGTAGAGTTTAAAAACATGTTTCAATACTACCATCACGCATTGCTGATGTCTAAA
>BGPR01055060.1:0-10091 GCA_013235015.1 Araneus ventricosus
GGATAATAGGACTGGGATATGAGTGAATGAATTCCTTGATTAATGGGTGAGGACAACGCTTTATTTATGGTGTATGGTTTCCGACCTTCGTAGTTGCTATCATAGGACATTAGTTCGTGTCTGGGTCTTTTATTTTGATAACTTAGCACTGTAGGTTTAATTTTTTAAATGGATTGGTCTAATTCCGTGATTTAGACAAGTGTTCATTTCAAAAATAAATATTATTTTTACCGTCATGGAATTGTATTTTAAAAGTTCTTTTTGACATCGACTGTCTCTGTGTATATCGATTTCATTGTAATTAGTTTTAGACAAATAGAAATTTAACTTTTAGTCTAGCGCAGTATGCCAACACATGCCTCTTGCGCCAATAAACTTCCCAAAACAAGCCAAATCTGTAGGTGTACCTCGAAGGTGCAGATGGATGGTCAAGATTGTTCGATTCAGTTAATTATTTATTTATTTATAACCCATGTGGACTCCGCCTACCGAATGGGTGTTAACGGGGAGAGAAAAATTTTGATTTTTTTTTTGTTTCTTACAAACCACATCATCTTTCGCACATAATCAATAATACATAATAAAAAGTTCGGACCAGTTAGAGAATGCACAGTGGATACCGGGTTGGCGTGTTTTTATCGATGTATCACCGCATCTTTAATCAGTGATGGATGACTGGTTACACGAACTGCGACATAATCTTTGTTCACTTTTAAATAAATTATTTTATTTTGCATAGATTGCACTACAAGTAACTAAATACCTCACTAATATATCTGCAGGAGTTAAACTCCGACATTATCACGTATATTTATATCAAACTGAACCGGAACAGCTTAATATTTTGGGTAGAGAAAAAAAGACAAAATATTTTAATTTAAAAAATTACATTAACATAAAATTCCGTTAAAATAATGTGGAGGATATTCTCCTGTCATTCAGGAAAGGTGGGAAGTTTATTCTTGTATACTTAATACAGATTGTTTCTAAATACAGGGTTCCCACTTATATCCGTTACACCCCCCTTAACTTCTAAACGGTGACAGCTTAGGCCATAAAGTTGGTGTCTAGGTATAGTAAAAAGGTAATGCGCTACTCGATGAGGCAACTTACAACGCCATCTATCGGCACATTTTGGAATTAGCGGTCCTATCTCGTAAACGGTGAAAGATACAAGAAGAAAGTCAATTAGAAAGTTGTAGAGCACTCTCGATTTAGTACGAAAAAATACCTTGCGCATATTAACACTCAAAACAGAATGCAAAAAATGAACATTTGTTTGGACAAGATTTCGAAAATTGTCATGTCATAAAGAGTGGAAGAGAGAAACTGAGACACGTCCCTGTCTTCTGGATCATTTATTTATATTGCTCAAAATGCTCTCCGTTAGCCACTATACACATTTGCACTCTGGACTGGATTTCTCGCTTCGCTCGCGTTTCACGACGAAATAGTGTTGAATATCACAATCAAACAAATGTTCCGTTTGTACATTCTGTTTTGAGTATTAATGTGCGCAAGCTATCTTTTCGTACTAAATCGAGAGTGCTCTACAACTTTCTAATCGACTTTTTTCTCGTATCTTTCACCATTTACGAGATAGGACCGCTAATTCCAAAATTTTCCAGTAGATGGCATTGTAAGTTGTCTCATCGAGTAGCGCATAGCCTTTTTACTATACCTAGACACCAACTTTATGGCCTAAGCTGTCACCGTTTAGAAGTTAAGGGAGTGTAACGGATATAAGTGGGAACCCTGTATATAGACTTTACACAAATAACGGGAGTCATCTCCATTTCAATTATGTTACTTCAAATTAAAGGGTATTTGTTGCTTGCCAAAGTGCAATTTGAATAATTTAGATACTTTTCAAGTATCCTAATAATGAATTTGGTTTAGATCTGTTTAATTCAGTTAGAATAATGTCCCCCTTTGAATCCACACGAGTGCTATTCGTGGCCCGAAATTTTGAATAGTGGTCAGATGACGAGGGCAACACCTGAGCAGGCATCGCACTTCCACACTACAATAGCGGATGGTTGTTTGACCTTAACGGATGAGCCTTGCAAAACTGCTATAATCCTTGAATTACCGGACATAAATTTTGTTCACCTTACCTCCATATGCGCCATTGCTAGGTGCTTGCTGGCCTTTTACATTTTGGAATGTTCTTCTCTCAGAAGGTCAATTAGTGCTCTAAAATAGTGTTTCTCAACCTGGGGCCCATCCCAACAAGGTGGCAATTCAAAAATAGACTCGTCCGGAGTTTTAAAGCAACCGTCTTTTGGGATCTAACCTCGTAAATTGGAACCTAACATAAAATCTCTTTGGAGCAAGCATCAAGCGCAAGGATCTCACTATATTTAAATAATAAACAATTTCTAATAATTAAACTAATATAGAAAAATCTTTCGTTAAAATTATTTCGTATTTGAATTTCATTTCTCCATTGTATGTTTTGAAAATTTACTTACTGTGTTTCTCAACGATTTTCTAGTGATTTCTTCTAAAAACCAATCATTTAAGTTTCTTCAGTGAACAGTTCATTTTTTAAATATTAAAAATTATGTATATGGGGGCATAAAAATCTTAGAAAAGCTTAGGTGGGGCTTGTCACTAAAAAAGTTTGGAAAACACTGCTCTAAAACAAAAGCTTTGAGCTGGCTCTTCTGGGTGTTAAAAGATTGAATGACCTCACCAGATTTAGGAGACCGTGGTGGCCTAGTGGCAAGGTCTCGACCTTGGGACCGGAGAGTTCCAGGTTCGAAACCCGATTCCATTAAGATCCGTCGTGTATGGGGCCTGTTGCACGCTAAATCATACGTAAGGGGGCCAAACGTCCTTCTATTGGTGTGGTGCAAAAATACCTACACTGGCCCGGCCTACCCCAGTAGGGTGCAAGGCCAGGAGAGGACCATTGGGGAGAAGGCTATCCCACCAGCATGTGGAGGACGGGATTTATTAGGTACAATAAATTGATACAAGCATTGCCCGCATAAGGGCAGTCCTTTTAAATGGAAGTTTGGAGAGGGGGTACCAGCTCAGGTGTCGTCCTCGTCATCTGACCGCGGTTCAAAATTACGAGGTCAGTCCAAAAATAGCCCTCGTGTTGCTTCAAAACCGGATGTTAATATTGCTAAACTAAACCAGTCACATTTAACTTACACCAGGCTTCCATGTATTACAGATAGTCAGTCGAATCCGGTATTGAACCCACAATCCTCCTTCTGGAGGCATAGAATTCTTCGTCAGTCCAGCGAGGCTCTCTAACTATTCAGTAGGGGACACGCCATTTAAAATCTTCTGGATTCAAAGTTTAATCTTTTTAAAAAGTAAACTTTCAGCTGAGATTGTGGATTTTTTAGATTATTTTGTCCAGCGAGGCTCTCTAACTATTCAGTAGGGGAAACGCCATTTGAAATCTTCTTGATTCAAAGTTTAATGTTTTTAAAAAGTAAACTTTCAGTTGAGAAACTGGATCTTTTAGATGTATTTGTTTAACTACATTTTATTGATTTTAATTAATGGATTATTTATTTTGCATTTTGTAGTTTAACTCTGATAAGTAAACGAAAAGACATACATTTCATAAATTTTTTTCTAACTTGGATTCTTGGCGTTTTTCTTCTTAAAGTTTTCGATTCTACTTGTGCGATTTTTCTTTTACATGTTTGTAAAAAGCAACAGAAGCTGTATAAAAATGTTTTAGAGTTTTACCTAATATTTCATGTTTTACCGTAGCCAAGCCTGTCTCTTACGCATAAAAATTTTAACGCTCACTCTATAAAACATTAACTTCTCTTAAGCAATTATGTCTAAAATAAAGTCATTAATTTGTACTGTTACAAAAGACATATTCCATTCTTTATCGTTGATCGCGATTCTAGATTATGCAGTTATTTTTTTAAAAAATTTCCTTTCCTTTTCAGACTGGATGTAAATTATCAGTTTAGCATATGCTTGAATGATTGATCAAAATGTAAATAATATTTAATCTGCATTTTAAAGATTTTTAACAACTATTATTTAAATTGAATAAGAATGTTTTCTTTGCCGAAAACTGTTGTTGTGAAGTTTATTACGGTTTGTTTAGTCTAAACATATGGCGTAGGTGATGTGTCGGTGACAAGTCGTTAGTTTCAGTATCAGATTCAAATTACAGTGTGGTGATTATATGGCGGCACAGTAATACAATATTATACACAAACTGGTTAGGTTATCGTCAGATATCGAACGGGAAATTTTAGATCAAATAATATGTAAATAAAGCTATTTACAAATGTCAAAATATTCTTATTTAAAGTTTTCTTATTTCAGATAACAAGAGTATTAAAATGTTCTTTAAAATTAGCATAGTAGCTTTTAAAATGGAACTTATTTTAGTATTCATTAAACCATTATACAGGGTGTCCACACTTATCGTGGTCCAATAAATAAATTCTAAACTGTTAGAGATAGACATATAGTTCCAATTGGAAAAAGGGTTTATATGAAGGGAAAAATTATAATACATGTTTTTTGATTGAATAAATATATTCCTGAAAAAATTAAGAAATCTAACTTTTTATACAGTCCCCCGGTCCTATCAATCATATTTAGTAAAATATTTTTGACGCTCTAACATTTTGAACAAAAAAAGTCTCACTCTTCTGCGATTAAAATCGACCGAGTTATGGAGCTTTGAATATCGCTGACTTGGATCACTTTACACCATTTCAATAGTCGTCTGAAAGATCATCCACCAATCAATGCGCAGCACTTGCTCCACGAGTCCGCTGATTGGTTAAAAATAATGAAATTCAATGCTCCATAACTCGCTCAGTTTTAGTCGTAGAAGAGTGAGACTTTTTTGTTTGAAATGTTAGTGTCAAGAATATTTTATTAAATATGACTAATGGGACCGTATAAAAAGTTAGAATTCGTAACTTTTTTAGAAGCATATTTAGTGACTCAAAAAACATAAAATATAATTCTTCCCTTTATTTAAAGCATTTTTCCAACTGGAACTATAGGTCTATCTCTAACGGCTTAGAAATTAGCTACTGAGTCACGATAAATGTGGTCACCCTGCATAAATGGGTTAGTACAAAACCATTTACAGTCGGACCTCTATTTAACGAAGTCGCTAAATCACAAAAAAAGTTCGTTATATGGAAAATTCGTTAAATAGATATTCACCTTTTAAAATACTTTAAACTACACAAAACAGATTTTAAATTCATAAACACTAAATATTATTAAAAAAGTAATTAATCACACGTTTATTTTGTAAATTAACATCTATTTGTTTTATATATTTGACCCATCAAAAAGAAATCTGTAAGCAAAACAAGAATAAAACAAAACATTGTCCGGGAATACACTGTATTTTCAATTAAAAAAATAATTTTATATTAAAATTAATGAATTTTATCATTTCATCATACGAAGGTTTGTTGATTTCTGCATCATGATCACTTCCATCCTCATCATCTTCGTCTTCACCGCAATTCATTGCTGTATTGTTTTTATTTTTCACACTGTCCACTTCAAAACTGCCTCATCCACATCTTCATAGACACATACATGCTTTTAAACGTTCTGAACAAGAATTCGATTAATCATAATTTTGTATCTTATCACGATTTTTTCATTATGGTTGATAAGCTGTTTGGAGGAGTACCAAATTTTAAAGCAATATTTCTTTTTTCACGCCTTTATCCACCCTCATGAAGAATTAAATTTGTTTCTTTGATGCTCAAGCACTTTCGCTTTGACATTTTCCAGCTTCAAGGTCATTGATTACCATAAAATGTGTTAAAAGAAAGAATAAGTTTGAAATGTTTAGAAATATTTTGAGAAATAGGGAGAAAAAAAGTATTGTTTCACAAAAAAAAGTTCGTTAAATAGAGAATGCACTTCGCTATTTGGAGGTTATTTTACGAAGAATTTTGCAAAATGTTCTTAGTTCCAAGAAAAAGTTCGCAAAATAGAGAAATTCGCAAAATAGAGGTTCGTTAAATAGAGGTCCGACTGTATATAAATATCATTATCCTACATCAGAATATTTTTAGCTTATTTCTTAAATAACTTTTCATTTCAAATGATAGTATTAAAATGCGCTTTAAAATCAGTGTGTAAAACTATTTGAAATTTTAGCTCATTATTTTATGATCAATATCTAACTGTATCTTATAAAGTAACAAACATTAGAGATTACGCGTTTAATTTTTACTGAGTTTAATTATTTTCCAAAAAAATCATGTAATGTCTTCCTATAGTTGTTTTCTGAATTTAAAGATATATTATATGAATTACTTATTGGCATCTAAATTGCTTTATTATCCTTTATAATTAGCGATATTCTGATATAATTCTTTATATTCCAGTAATTAAAAAATGATTATGTTAGTAAAACGTGGAGAGTGTCCTTTAAGGAAACAGTGTAATAAATTACGATCTTATGCGCCTTGGTAGATATTTTGTAAATACAGTAAAGCACTGTTTATACATATATCATTTATACGACGTTTCATTAGAGTCCCGATTCATTCTTATCCCTTGTAATGAAAAATTACTTCGTCTATACGAAGATTATACGTCGGTTATACATAATGTGACCATACGTCCCATTTTTTGGTAGCCTGCTCCGTTGCCTCCAAGCACAGCTTCGGAACGCCCAAATGTCCCGTTTTCAGAAAGAGAGAAACCCACTATATACATATATCAATTTCAAATCAGAAGAGACCACAAATAAAAAAAAAAATCTTACAGTAATGTCTAGTAGCCCGGCGATGACGGAGCATGCGCTATACTTGTCACACTATACACATCACGCTATACATGTAAGTTGGTCAGAAGCCTGCTATCTGGCACTTAGTTCTAATTACATTACACCGCATGGAGAATGAAACACTGGGAACATTTTAAGCGAAAGTCGTTGGGTGGAACTGTTCAAACACTTTCAAGCTAATAATTTAAATCATACGAACGTTCGTATAAATATTGAATATATTCTGTCTACCCGGAACTAATGCACCCGCAGAAAGGTTTTTTGTCTTATGAATAAGTTGTGGACCAGCTAGAAAACACAGTTGCAAGTCGCAATTTATGAAACAACGCTAATTACAAAAGTAAATTTTAAGAAATCCTGCGAAGAATTTCATTCTCTTTTGAAATCTACACCAAATAAGCTGAAGCAAAAATGTGTTGTTCAATAACTGCTAGATCACATAAATTATTTATTTTCACGTTTTTATTCCTGTTCTTTTCATTCATAAATAAAAATTGAAGAAATATGTGTTTTCTTGAATTCACATAATATTACCTAAAAATTAAAAAAAATGTCCCGTTTTGAGGGGGAAAATAAATGGTCACTTTAGGTATACGCTATATCCATCAGTGTGGCGTGAAGGTCTGAAAAGTGAGATTCCATTCCAGCTAGAAAACACAGTTGCAAGCCGCAATTTATAAAGCAAAATTAATTACAAAGTTAATTTTAAGAAATACTGCCAAGAATTTCATTCCTTTTGAAATCTACACCAAATATGCTGAAGCAAAAATGTGTTGTTCAATAACTGCTAGATCACATAAATTATTTATTTTCACGTTTTTATTCCTGTTCTTTTCATTCATAAATAAAAATTGAAGAAATACGTGTTTTCTAGAATTCACATAATATTACCTAAAAATTAAAAAATGTCCCGTTTTGAGGGGAAAAATAAATGGTCACTTTAGGTATACGTTATTAAGGTCACTTTAGGTCTGAAAAGTGAGATTCCATTCCAGCTAGAAAACACAGTTGCAAGCCGCAATTTATAAAGCAAAGTTAATTACCAAAGTTAATTTTAAGAAATACTGCCTAGAATTTCATTCCTTTTTTTAATCTACACCAAATATACTGAAGAAAAATTATTTTCTTCAAAAAAAATGCAAGATCACATGAATTATCTATTTTCAAGTGTTTATTCCGGTTCTTTTCATTAAAATGTGTTCGTCAAAAAAATTCAAGATCACATGAATTATCTATTTTCACGTATTTATTCCGGTTCTTTTCATTAAAGTGTGTTCTTCAAAAAATTCAAGATCACATGAATTATCTATTTTCACGTGTTTATTCCGGTTCTTTTCGTTAAAATGTGTTCTTCAAAAAATGCAAGATCACATGAATTATCTATTTTTAAGTGTTTATTCCGGTTCTTTTCATTATCAAAAAAAATTGAAGGAATACGTGTTTTCTTAAATTCTCATAACATTACCTAAGAATTAAAAAATGTCCCGTTTTGAGGGAAAAATTAAATAGTCACTTTAGTTACATATCGTTTTCCCCCGTTCTGAAATTCGCAAATTTACTATCTGTCATTATTTCTCCGTTCCGTATTAAGGGGGAAACTTTCCCTAGAAAGTAAGAGGGAGAAAGTCCTTTGCCTTCCTGCTGTTTTCAAAAAAAGATCTATCTGCATGCATATAAATCGTATGAAACAAGAAATGTATATTAATTAGTACTCAAGGTATGCAATAAAGGTATGATTTTTCTAAATTTTTTGATAAATTTTTAATTTTAAAATCTAATTATTTTACTATTATATATTATACTAGTACTATCTTAAAAAAACTTTGGTACTTTCAGATGAATTGACATTATTGAATTACATTTGTAATAATCAAATTTGTCCATTAAAATTTCGATTATACGCCTTTTCATTTATACATTGTTTAACGTCAGTCCCTTGAAAGGAGTACAAATGGTGCTTTATATGGATTATCATGCAGTTCTGACAAAGCAAGCAATAATTAGTTAAAATTTTTCGAATTACTTTTTGTATTTTTGGATAAGTGTTTATATTTATTTTAAAGAAATGATCACCGCTAAAAAAGTCGTGATAAAATCATTTTTGTTTTGAAAAAAATTAATAAAGGAATAAACACCCATTGCTATTTTATTAAATTACCGATAACTCACGTTGCTCAATGATTGATCTAAAACATACTGCTTCTAACGTATTAAGCGGCGCTATCGTCTTTTTCCGTTTTTCATGCTCTGTTCAAAAGCAGTTAGCTCGTATTTATATTTATATTTTCTTAAACATTCATGGATAAAATGTTCTTAAGATTTCATATATATATATATAAAAGATCGATTAATTTACTTTAAAAGCTAAAGCTAAGTTTTCTAACCTGGTAGCTAAAAGTTCAAAATAATTGGGCGCTCAGAGGGTTAAAAAATTTTAATTATGGATAAAATATTATTAAGATTTCATATATATAATTAAATACAGAAAAGATCGATTAATTTACTTTAAAAGTTAAATTTTCTAACCTGATTGCTAAAAGTTCAAAATAATTGGGCGCTCACAGGGTTAAAACATTTCAATCATGGATAAAATATTCTTAAGATTTCATATATACCGATAACTCACGTTGCTCAAAGATTGATCTAAAACGGACTGCTTCTAACGAATTAAGCGGCGCTATCGTCTTTTTCCGTTTTTCATGTTCAGTTCAAAAGCAGTTAGCTCGTATTTATATTTTCTTAAACAATCATGGATAAAATATTCTTAAGATTTCATATATATAATTAAATACAGAAAAGATCGATTAATTTACTTTAAAAGCTAAGTTTTCTAACCTGAGAGCTAAAAGTTCAAAATAATTGGGCGCTCAGAGGGTTAAAAAAATTTCTTATTTACAATACACATTAAAAAGTGCTCCAAATTCGAAAATTATCCCAAATATACTACGAATACCAAACCAACTATGCTATAAATATATTTAATAGCTTAGATGAAACTATACACTAGATTTGTTTTTGAAATTGCAAATTATAAAAATCTCGTAAAAAGAGAGAATTCACAGTTATTTTTGTCTTTCTTTTTTTCACATCTTTCAGCTCAGATTAAGTAGAAAGATGAATTTGGAAGATTATTTGTGGCATTCACAATATGTTCATAAAAATCATCAAAATTAAGACAATTACATTTAATTTTTATGTATTCTAAAGCTTGACGTAAAAGAAGGGTTATGAATGTGTCAAAAAGTTAAAATCCAACAAATTTTCAATAATAAAAACTTTTTTCGTAAAATTTTATACATTGTAGAATTAATTTAGTTGT
>BGPR01055061.1:0-10091 GCA_013235015.1 Araneus ventricosus
GTCTTGGGCTATTTTGTCTTGGGCTATTTTGTCTTGGGCTATTTTGTTAGGGCTATTTTGTCAGGGCTATTTTGTCAGGGCTCTTATGACTTGGGCTACACTGACGGTGTACTGCTAACCTAAGCCCTTACTATTATTAACAAAAAATTATTGCACCAAGGGATGGTTGGAGAGGAAAGAGTACGATTGTAGGGATGCGTAAAAATAAAAAGATTAATCAAGGGATGCGGTAGGAAATAAAGGTTGGAAACGCTGCTCTAGATCGTTGCATATCCAGCGGTCGAATTAACGATTGCAATTCTTTCTCTTGGCATATTTCGTATACGAATAAGTGAAAGGCACTGGTATATTTATTCAAAATCTACGACAGATTTCGGTACGAATATTTCTTACAATTCTTAAAGGATCGAATCTAAGAAGCAGTGCTACATCTGGGGGCCGAGCTGGCCTAGTGGTAAGGTCTAAACTTAGGGGCCGGTTTCTTTTAAATTCAAAACCCGATTCCACTAAAGATCCGTGGTGTATGGGGACTTGTTGCACGTTAAATCTGCGCGTTGTGTGTCAAACGTCCTCTTTGGTGTGGTGCGGAGGTTTGGCGAGGGGGTGCCAGCTCGGGTATTGTTCTCGTCATCTGATAGGGGTTAAAAATTACGAGGTCCGTCCCCCAAAAAATCTTCGTGTGGCTTCAAAACTGGACGTTAATATTTTAAAACTAGACTAAACTAAGCTGCATTTGAACCCAAATTAACACTTGAGCAATCTGCTGAAAGACTTTGCTTTGCTCTGACGCACAGTATCTATATATTTAAAATAATTTGGTAAAAAAAACCTTCACCGAGTCCGCCAGCCTCAACCACTCAACCAATTTCGACAATGTTTTTTTTTTCATTTGAAAGGTAATGACGTCTATATATGTCATAAAGGGTCTCCTGTCCTCCAACCACCCCCATTTTCGCATGAAATCGAAAAACCACTTCTCCTTTGCACATTGTCTATGGGTAAACCTTGTAGAAATCTCCCAGTCCCAACCACCTGACGGATTTCAACAATTTTTTTCATTTGAAAGGTTACGTCTAGATATGTCATCAAGGGTTGCCTGCCCCCCACCCCATTTTCGAACGAAATCGAAAAAAAAACCCATTTCTCCACCATACATTCTTTATATATTTTTTCGATTTCGTTCTTAAATGGAGAGCGGTGTGGGACAGGAGACTCTTGATAACATATCTAGACATCATAAGCAATCATATGAAATAAAAATTATCGAAATCCGTCGTGTGGTTGGGGCTGGCGAATTGTTCGAGGGTTTTACCATATTATTTTAAATATATAGATCCCAACAGCCCCATCACAATGCCATGTCAATAATATTGTAAAATATCTATTGTAGGTGATGGAAACTTTTTATTTAGAGCAATTTAATTCTGTATTTATGGATCTGAAGAATTTTATGCCGAAATTCGTGAAAAATTTATGCAAAACATTGCAACTAGATGAGGTTTATTGAAAGATTTTACAATTTTAAAGGAATCTGTTGTCTGCAAAGAATATGAAATCTACTTTGGTTTTATGGTCTGTTCCACTGATCTTCATGCAGTATTTGAAACTGAAAAAAGTAGTGACTGAGAGCCTCGAAGCATCCAGGTGGCAAGGATAGTGCTGAGCAAAGTGGATGCTGTCAGCGAACCCGCCCAGAGGGCAGTGAGAGCAGCTAGTGAAGAATAATTTTCTAATGAAAGTTGCAGGCAATGAACTAGAAAATGTCTACAGACCACGTGGTTTTAAAGTTCATTTGAAAAATTTCCAAGGGAAATGCATCTCAGTAGAAAATGTTTTCTGTTTGTTTGGAGATATACAGGAGATACAAAATTCCGGAGCAAAGTTAAAATCAATAATTCGCAAACGAATAAAGATAATTTAATTTTTTTCAAATCTTTTTTTACCCTTATTTCCCTCGCCAATTTCTTATTATGACGTTTATATTTCTTACAAAGAGAAACAAATATTCATCGCTATATATACGGGAAGGGAAAAAAATTAAAGAAGTAAATCGGAATTTTGTGACTTCCACGCCTACGGTAAGAAAAAGCGAAACTGAACAAGGAACTAAAAAAAATCTTTTCTTATTATTTAAATAAAATTTTGCTTTGCAAAGCTTGTATCTTCTATACCACTTTCATGATACGATCTTTATCTTAAAGTTAATAGTCCAAACTCTCTTTATACGATGCTTATTTTAAATCCCAATTTAATACATTAGAACAGATAACATTAATTTATTTTTAAATGATGCATCCTTGTTTGAACATATGTATTGTTATTTTACTTGAATATCCTTTTGAATATTGTACACTTAATTAGTTATGAGAGCAATATGGTTTCTTTCATTACTTTTCTTTAATTTAAAAGAAAAAAATCCTTCTGGGATATTTTCCATTACTTCTGGGTAGAGTGAAATTTCTTATAGCTTGTCTTTTCTGAATTTTTTATAAGCTATTCTATCTTTTGTAACACTTACTTGTTGCTTTAAAATGAATATTAGTTAAAGAAGAACACAAATGTTATTTGGAATTTCAAAATTAAAGCAATGGGGGCAAATCTAAGTTGCTGCTCTTTTAAAAGATAGTTTGTTATTACGCACGTTTACTGATTCACGTGTGAGCATTTAGATCATAAGGATAGTTTATCTTTATTTCAGTTCTATATAACTAGAATAAAGTACATAAAAAACTCATTTTCGGGTTGAAAGTATCATATAAATACTTCCCACTGAAAACTTTTTCTTGTCTTTTAAACTTACAGTTTTTTCGACCTAAAAATTTTTCGATTTCGGATTA
The DNA here is from genome assembly GCA_013235015.1 of Araneus ventricosus. Lineage (NCBI taxonomy): Eukaryota > Metazoa > Arthropoda > Arachnida > Araneae > Araneidae > Araneus > Araneus ventricosus. The sequence goes on from BGPR01055061.1 coordinate 2,838, forward strand.
AAAGTATCATACAAATCTTTTCTGCTAAAAATTTTCTTTCTGCTTTTAAACTTGAGTTTTTTAGACCTTAAATGTTTTCGATTTCGAATTAAAAGTATCATACAAATCTTTTCTATCCAAAACTTCCTTTTACCTTTTTAACTTACAGTTTTTTCGACCTAAAATATTTTCGATTTTCTTTTAGCATACTTAGAAAGCATAGATTGCGCTTTGGCGATTTTTCTCCGACTCCGTCTTGTCTTGGCGATTTTAAAAACTTCGCGCTTGGCAACCTCTGACGGCCTTGGCAGAGGAGGCCAAAAGACAGGCGAGGGTGTTCTGTGAAGTGAAGATGGACGGGACGGTCCTTTGATGATGTAATTCCATAATGAACGGAAGAGATCGTCGGTGGTTGAGCTGCAAAATCGTTTGGTTTTCCAAATGAACAGTACCACAACACGGAGTTTAGTTGCATTTAGAGCTAGTTAGAGAAAGCAGGGTAAGTTTCTGGAAAACTTTTGATTTGAAAAATTTTATTTTTAATTAATTAAAACTTTCTAAAGGGGGTAAAACTTTGTGTGTGGAATCAATACACATACTGCTATTTATTATTTTGATTAAAATAACTATCAGCATAAATTATTTGAAATGGATATGCAAATATTGCACAGCAAAATGGATTTTGGAATTTAAATATTTATTAATTTATTAATACTATAATTATTACTAATATTATTTGTTTCAAAAACCTATTTTTGTCTTTATTCGTAAATTTTTCTCTGTTTCTGAATTTATAAAGTGAAAATTCAGAAGCTATGTCTGGTTCTATTTATTAAACTGTGATTCTTTTTTAATTTATTGTTTACAAAAATTAATTTTTGAACTATGATTGTAGTGGCAAACATAGTTAGTGATATAAGAATGAGGTCGGTTTGTTTGCTTAGGCAGAAACTGTTCGTAATTGTTATAAGAAATAATGGAAGTTTTTATTTTATATCTATTTTTACTATTCTTGTTTCCATTTTAAACAATTTGTAGTTTTAATTTAAAGTAATGTAAAAATATAAAATAACACAATTTGGATTTATATTCCCTTAAAGAAGCAATTATATTGTCTGCTTTCACCACTTTTTTTTACACCTGCTATTTGTGAGATGCTAATTTTAACTGAAAAGTATTTAAAAACGATACTTTAGTTTACTTACGCTAGTTTTTTCAGTCATAAACAAAAGTTTACGAATAAAAATTTTGTTGTAAGTTCGAACAGAAAATGCAACAATAAAATAGTGAAGATCATTGTATACAGCATGCAAATTAGCAGAGGACTTTAAAAATCTATTGCAAGAATGACTCTCAATATATAATTCTAGAAAATTGTCAAAACTTTTATTGTTTATTTTTAAAATGTATTTTGTTATCAAACATTCAATTGTGACGATTCATTCTTGTTTTTTACCGATGATTCTAAATCTAGTTGAAAGCAAACATACTCTTTTTATGTACTCTAATGTATATGAGAAAAAACTCCCTCTTTTTAGAAGAAAAAATTACTTATGCTAGTGAAACGAAGTTGTTTGACTTAAAATATATAATAACTGCCAGTAAATGAATTACTTTTATTAGAGAGTATTCTTGCATTAAGTTTTCTGTTGAGTTTTGCAGTTAATTTGCTGCTTGTAAAATATACAGGATCACCAATAACTTTTGTTGAGGCGAAGACGAATTTTTAAAAAACCTTTTCTTTATCTTTTAAAATTTCCCAGGAAATTAATTCTTAAAAGAACACGATTCCATAAGATTGGATGATTATTAAAAGAACATAATATATGTTTGTGCTCGTATTTATTATGAGAATTGTAATATAGTTGTAGATGTGTACCAAATACCTCAACCTGTTGACTGCCTGCTGGTCCTGTCTATTCGTGCGTCTCTGAGAGAGATTAATCAAAAACTCAACAAGCAACATAATTGAAATTTAGAATATAGTCTTAACACCAATATTGCAGATCTATATTAAATTTGGGACTCAATTTCTATATGCTTGTATGCCTGATTCTCTTTACTGTACGATGAAGTTAAACACAAAACGTCCCATATTGTGTAAGTGCAAGAGAGAACAACTTTTCGGTGATTAATGGAAAAATTGTTTGATATAAAATTCTCTTTCTGTCTCATAAAGAAAATTCTGTTAATTTTGAAATAGTTTGATGTTTTGGCAATCACACGTTTGCGCTCTCAAAACGCACTCACCAAAAATGAAATTTTTTACAATGCCTACAATATGAAATAAAGTTAAATAAAATAATTTAAAACCTTAAAATCTATAAATGATACATTGAATATAGTGTTTAAATTTATGTTATAAAAATTGTTTCCCTAAAAGAGTCTTTGAATTTGTATGAAACAGAAATAAAGGTGCAAAATTTCAAGAATTAGTTAGAAAATGATCATGAGAAACTGAAAATTAATTGCAATCTGTATGTGATAATTAAAAAATTACATAAGAAATAAAAATCATAAAATGATAAATAGTCTGCAAAAGTTAGAATTTCAGAAGATTGAAAGCAGTATCTATTATTTACTAACTTACCAGTCAAGTTAATGATTTTTTTATGTGTTTGTGTTTATAAATTTTGGCGTATATAAATACTATGTGATCAAAAAATAGGGGTACTGCTGGTAAGCAGATATACAGTATGTAGTGAAGGAATAATGGAAAATTATAGATATTGACTTTTAGTGGGTGAATATTAATCGCAAGATAAAAATTTTTATTTAATCTTTTAGTGTTCGTTATTACTTTCAGGAACTTTAAAGCATCCATACCAACAATAATTCTGGCTTATACCATTGGCCATACATGTTCATGTTATGAATGTTTAATTTTATCCAAGGTCCACCAAGCTTCCTTTCATAAACCTTGTTTTTCATTATTCCCTATAAATGGAGCGCAGTCGCGTAAGATTAGGTAAAGGAGGCGGCCAGTTAGTCAGGGACGGATTAAACATGTTAGGGGCCCTGACGCTAAGCTTCTTGGAGGCCCTCTGAAAATAACATACATATGAACTTTTATACTCTGATTTGCAGTCATCAGGTTTTAAAATAATATGATTTTGGATACTTTTAAAGAAGATAACCATATTTTTATTAATAATAATTACATTTCATAATTGCTAAAATATGTAAATTTATATTTAATATATTTAATCTATTAATTACATCTGAATTAATCATAATTAAAATGTTTTGAGTTGGCAAAAGTATATCATAACTTAAGTATTATAAAAAAAACAGAATCCATTGTATAAAAGAAAATACAAATAACTTATTCTAAGTAAAATTCCTTTCGGTACTGCTAATAAATACATTTCTATTATTTTCTATTACCATTTATGAGGCATAAAGCTAAAAAAGAATTACTTTAGCTTTAATTACTGAACTATTATAAAGTGCAAATGAAAAATATGTGATATTTAATATTAAGTATTAAAACCAACATGTAACCTATGCTTGTTTTCATTTTTTTAAAAAAATCATTCTTTTGAAGAACTATTAAAGAACTAGTTATTTATAAACAATTTTTTCACTAAATTTTAAAAATTTCTTGAGGCAGGAATTCATGCACGAAAGAAAGAAAATTGTTACTAAACATTTTTCCTCAATTTACTTTTAAACTGAAGATTAATACCAAATTGGATCTATTCTGGAAATTTTTCTGATTATTTCAGAATACAACAAAGATGCAGAGAAAGATTTATTTTATTAATCACTCGTGGTAAATTAAAAATACCTTTCTGGTGCACTAAAAATATCGCCAATCGTAAGAAGTTTCAGAAGATCAGGTTCAATAGAACATGAAATTGATTTTTATAAAAACGCACGAAATAAGAAATACAAACGCATAAATTCAACAATAATATAATTTTAATTTTTATGCATTCATTAAATATCAACAACATGATATTTTAGTATAATTGATGAAAATTATACATTAAATGTAAGAAGTAATTACTTTTTTAAGTTTATGACATTCTACATGTTTGTTGAACGTCATATAAAACGACAGCTTAAAATTATAAAATAATTCATGCACATTGCCTCGAAAGAAGATTATGACTGTTTATAAACTAAGTTCAAATGTTATTTAATTCTTCTTGTTTAAGACATTGAAATTCTCCAATAAATTTTGACTTTGTAGTCAAAACAGGAAATTATGTTTCTTAATTTTAGTATTAAAAGATAAAACACAAAGAATTAAGAAATATACAAATCCCATTTAAGACCATATTTTTACGATAATAAAATTTCAAAATATATTATCATCAAAATACAGTCAGTTGTTCGTCATATAAAATTTAAACAGATTTATTTTTTTATTACTTATACTTGAAATTTGTGTTGAGGTTTTGACGTTTCGGATGTGCTGTTAAAATAAAAATTACACTTCTTGGACTCGATACCTCATTTTTGTTGAATTTAATAAATGGAAATAATTCAACACACAATCTTTACAGAGCTAACAAATGGGAATAGAACATTAAAACCGTTACCGTTTCTGCTGAATATGAATTTAAAGAAACTATTTTTTTGACATTTCAAAAACATTATTTTCAAATTAAACTAGCCGCACTCGCTGCCCTCCGGGCGGGTTCGCGGCCAGCACCCACTTTGCTCAGCACTGCCCCTGACACCTTGCTGGTTCGAGGCTCTCAGTTAATACTTTTTCAGTTTTAAATACTGCATGCAGATCAATGTAACAGGCTATAAAACCAAAGTAGATTTCATATTCTTTGTAGACAACATATTACTTTAAATTGTAAATTATTTCAATAAATCCCATCTAATTGTAATGTTTAGAATAACTTCATCACGAATGTCGGCATTACAGTCTTCAGATCCATAAATACAGAATGATATTGCCCTAAATAATAAGTTTCCATCACCTACAATAGGTATTTTACAATATTTTTGACACGCCATTTTGATGGAACTGTAGGGTTTATTGATGAAAACAAAAAGTCATCTCAAAATTAAAACGTTTATTCCAAAAACAATCTCATTTAACAACGCTGCATTCCATAAAAGTTTTTTCCTAAAATCCTAACTTTCTTGTTACCAATCTAATAAAAATAAATTTAAAATAGAAACAAAATCGTTTGCTATTGATTTTAAATTAAATATTAACTAAAACAAAGATAATAATATTTGTAGAGATGTCTTAACAAAATCGTCTGCTATTAAAGCTAAATTAAATTGCAATGAAATGCAACAGAACTGCATACAAATGAAAAATACCATTTTAAACTTACGAAAATAAAGCGGAGAATTCTGATTCGTTAAGTATTTGAAGGAAGTGAGGTAATAAATTTTCAAAATCAGTCCAGGTTTTGAGGCCCAGGAACTCCGTACTATTTTGCAATAAATCTCCGTTATTTCAGTTAGTATATTCCGTTTATTTTGCAATATCTCTAAAAAATTATAGGTTCTGGGTGGAAGACGACCCGTGACGACATATTTAGACGTCATAATCTTGAATATGAAATAAAAATTATCGAAATCGGTCGGTTGATTGTGGCTGGCGAACTGCCTGAAGATTTTTCCCCATAGGAGAATGTGCAGTGGAGAAGTGTTTTTCGATTTCATTCGAAAATGGAGGGTGATGTGGGGCAAACGACCCTTGATGACATATTAAGACGTCATAAGCTTTCATACGAAATAAAAATTATGGAAATCGTGCTGGTGGTTGGGGCTGGGGGATTTCTACAAGGTTTTTTCCCCATAGACAATGTGCAGTGGGAAAGTCTTTTTTCGATTTTGTTCAAAAATGGAGGTGGTGTGGGACAGATATATCTAGACGTCATAAGCTTTCATATGAACTAAAATGTGTCGAAATCTATCGGTTGGTTGAGGCAGGCGAACTCTGTGAAGTTTTTGACCAAATTATTTTAAATATATAGATAAAGACAGCTAGATTAGATATTATAATTTAATTCTCCCTCGATATTATCATTTTAAACGGTAGACAGACAACGAAAACAACTTATTTTATTGATATTACAAAGCATGCAAACGAAGTTTCAATCTGCATTTCATCCAAATAGTTTTATTTTTCAACAGGAGAATGCGGCTATACATACCTCAAATGTCGTTAAACATTGATTTTTCTCTTCAAAATATCCAAGTTTTAAAATGGCCCCCGATCTACCCAGACTTAAATATAACAGTAAAAGTCTGAGGCATCTTGTTTCATGTGTTCAAGTGAATGGTAATTTTGATAGTAAATTAGTATTTTTCAATAATTTATAAGTAAGAAATCTTTTTTTCATATTTTTTAAAATTATCAATGAAAATCTATCTAAAAAATTTATTTTTGTAATGTTAATAAATAATGACCGTTTTTATTTAATATAGTGAGGTTTTTTTTATATGAGACAATTCAAGTGATCGAGATGAAATTGACAAAAGTCAAAAATGAATTATCAACATCATGTAAAGAATGGATGATTTAACAAATTTTTACCGCATTAAATAACGTTGATGGATATTTATTCTAGTCTTGTTATGTCTTAATGTTAAACAATGCACAATGAATTATATGAATCGCTTGATTTTAAAAGGAAACTTCTGTAGTTTGGTCGAAATCATTTTTATTTTCGTTTCTAATTTGATCAAGATAGATGCATCATTTGGTGTAAAACGGGACTTCCGTCATTCATAGCCACGTTGTAGAAAAAGCACCAAAGTTTCCATATGATATCAGAAAGGCCTTTCTTTGCAGAAGAGCCCTTTTAAATCAATTTTGCTGTTCTCCGCTAGATGCTAGAATTCGACTATAGTTTCGTATCTAAATTTCTGTTTAAAGATAGTCTTCTTTTATATCTCTTCTAAATAGCGTAATTCATTTTTATGTTCTGCAGTGAATATTTAGACTTTCAGTGAGTATCTAGACTCGCATGGACAAACTTTTCTTAGTTGATTAGAACCAGCAGAACTGTTCTCCCCTCAACTGTCTCGTATATTTTCACAGTATGGTGTGTTATGCGTGTACCTTGTTGTGCATTGAAAGGAATTGAGCATGCTTTTTGAGCTTCTTTCTTTCAACAGATGGAATCCAAAATTTAACACAGACATACAATGCCAAATTTCATCTATTTAGCTCATTGTGTTTTTGATTTATGGTGTTCACGACCGGATAGGCAGACAAATAGATTTCTCTTTGACGGATTTCGTCCAAAATTTTATGTAAATCTATAATGTTAATCTAAAGACTAAATA
>BGPR01055062.1:0-10091 GCA_013235015.1 Araneus ventricosus
ACAACTAAATTAATTCTACAATGTATAAAATTTTACGAAAAAAGTTTTTATTATTGAAAATTTGTTGGATTTTAACTTTTTGACACATTCATAACCCTTCTTTTACGTCAAGCTTTAGAATACATAAAAATTAAATGTAATTGTCTTAATTTTGATGATTTTTATGAACATATTGTGAATGCCACAAATAATCTTCCAAATTCATCTTTCTACTTAATCTGAGCTGAAAGATGTGAAAAAAAGAAAGACAAAAATAACTGTGAATTCTCTCTTTTTACGAGATTTTTATAATTTGCAATTTCAAAAACAAATCTAGTGTATAGTTTCATCTAAGCTATTAAATATATTTATAGCATAGTTGGTTTGGTATTCGTAGTATATTTGGGATAATTTTCGAATTTGGAGCACTTTTTAATGTGTATTGTAAATAAGAAATTTTTTTAACCCTCTGAGCGCCCAATTATTTTGAACTTTTAGCTCTCAGGTTAGAAAACTTAGCTTTTAAAGTAAATTAATCGATCTTTTCTGTATTTAATTATATATATGAAATCTTAAGAATATTTTATCCATGATTGTTTAAGAAAATATAAATACGAGCTAACTGCTTTTGAACTGAACATGAAAAACGGAAAAAGACGATAGCGCCGCTTAATTCGTTAGAAGCAGTCCGTTTTAGATCAATCTTTGAGCAACGTGAGTTATCGGTATATATGAAATCTTAAGAATATTTTATCCATGATTGAAATGTTTTAACCCTGTGAGCGCCCAATTATTTTGAACTTTTAGCAATCAGGTTAGAAAATTTAACTTTTAAAGTAAATTAATCGATCTTTTCTGTATTTAATTATATATATGAAATCTTAATAATATTTTATCCATAATTAAAATTTTTTAACCCTCTGAGCGCCCAATTATTTTGAACTTTTAGCTACCAGGTTAGAAAACTTAGCTTTAGCTTTTAAAGTAAATTAATCGATCTTTTATATATATATATATGAAATCTTAAGAACATTTTATCCATGAATGTTTAAGAAAATATAAATATAAATACGAGCTAACTGCTTTTGAACAGAGCATGAAAAACGGAAAAAGACGATAGCGCCGCTTAATACGTTAGAAGCAGTATGTTTTAGATCAATCATTGAGCAACGTGAGTTATCGGTAATTTAATAAAATAGCAATGGGTGTTTATTCCTTTATTAATTTTTTTCAAAACAAAAATGATTTTATCACGACTTTTTTAGCGGTGATCATTTCTTTAAAATAAATATAAACACTTATCCAAAAATACAAAAAGTAATTCGAAAAATTTTAACTAATTATTGCTTGCTTTGTCAGAACTGCATGATAATCCATATAAAGCACCATTTGTACTCCTTTCAAGGGACTGACGTTAAACAATGTATAAATGAAAAGGCGTATAATCGAAATTTTAATGGACAAATTTGATTATTACAAATGTAATTCAATAATGTCAATTCATCTGAAAGTACCAAAGTTTTTTTAAGATAGTACTAGTATAATATATAATAGTAAAATAATTAGATTTTAAAATTAAAAATTTATCAAAAAATTTAGAAAAATCATACCTTTATTGCATACCTTGAGTACTAATTAATATACATTTCTTGTTTCATACGATTTATATGCATGCAGATAGATCTTTTTTTGAAAACAGCAGGAAGGCAAAGGACTTTCTCCCTCTTACTTTCTAGGGAAAGTTTCCCCCTTAATACGGAACGGAGAAATAATGACAGATAGTAAATTTGCGAATTTCAGAACGGGGGAAAACGATATGTAACTAAAGTGACTATTTAATTTTTCCCTCAAAACGGGACATTTTTTAATTCTTAGGTAATGTTATGAGAATTTAAGAAAACACGTATTCCTTCAATTTTTTTTGATAATGAAAAGAACCGGAATAAACACTTAAAAATAGATAATTCATGTGATCTTGCATTTTTTGAAGAACACATTTTAACGAAAAGAACCGGAATAAACACGTGAAAATAGATAATTCATGTGATCTTGAATTTTTTGAAGAACACACTTTAATGAAAAGAACCGGAATAAATACGTGAAAATAGATAATTCATGTGATCTTGAATTTTTTTGACGAACACATTTTAATGAAAAGAACCGGAATAAACACTTGAAAATAGATAATTCATGTGATCTTGCATTTTTTTTGAAGAAAATAATTTTTCTTCAGTATATTTGGTGTAGATTAAAAAAAGGAATGAAATTCTAGGCAGTATTTCTTAAAATTAACTTTGGTAATTAACTTTGCTTTATAAATTGCGGCTTGCAACTGTGTTTTCTAGCTGGAATGGAATCTCACTTTTCAGACCTAAAGTGACCTTAATAACGTATACCTAAAGTGACCATTTATTTTTCCCCTCAAAACGGGACATTTTTTAATTTTTAGGTAATATTATGTGAATTCTAGAAAACACGTATTTCTTCAATTTTTATTTATGAATGAAAAGAACAGGAATAAAAACGTGAAAATAAATAATTTATGTGATCTAGCAGTTATTGAACAACACATTTTTGCTTCAGCATATTTGGTGTAGATTTCAAAAGGAATGAAATTCTTGGCAGTATTTCTTAAAATTAACTTTGTAATTAATTTTGCTTTATAAATTGCGGCTTGCAACTGTGTTTTCTAGCTGGAATGGAATCTCACTTTTCAGACCTTCACGCCACACTGATGGATATAGCGTATACCTAAAGTGACCATTTATTTTCCCCCTCAAAACGGGACATTTTTTTTAATTTTTAGGTAATATTATGTGAATTCAAGAAAACACATATTTCTTCAATTTTTATTTATGAATGAAAAGAACAGGAATAAAAACGTGAAAATAAATAATTTATGTGATCTAGCAGTTATTGAACAACACATTTTTGCTTCAGCTTATTTGGTGTAGATTTCAAAAGAGAATGAAATTCTTCGCAGGATTTCTTAAAATTTACTTTTGTAATTAGCGTTGTTTCATAAATTGCGACTTGCAACTGTGTTTTCTAGCTGGTCCACAACTTATTCATAAGACAAAAAACCTTTCTGCGGGTGCATTAGTTCCGGGTAGACAGAATATATTCAATATTTATACGAACGTTCGTATGATTTAAATTATTAGCTTGAAAGTGTTTGAACAGTTCCACCCAACGACTTTCGCTTAAAATGTTCCCAGTGTTTCATTCTCCATGCGGTGTAATGTAATTAGAACTAAGTGCCAGATAGCAGGCTTCTGACCAACTTACATGTATAGCGTGATGTGTATAGTGTGACAAGTATAGCGCATGCTCCGTCATCGCCGGGCTACTAGACATTACTGTAAGATTTTTTTTTTTATTTGTGGTCTCTTCTGATTTGAAATTGATATATGTATATAGTGGGTTTCTCTCTTTCTGAAAACGGGACATTTGGGCGTTCCGAAGCTGTGCTTGGAGGCAACGGAGCAGGCTACCAAAAAATGGGACGTATGGTCACATTATGTATAACCGACGTATAATCTTCGTATAGACGAAGTAATTTTTCATTACAAGGGATAAGAATGAATCGGGACTCTAATGAAACGTCGTATAAATGATATATGTATAAACAGTGCTTTACTGTATTTACAAAATATCTACCAAGGCGCATAAGATCGTAATTTATTACACTGTTTCCTTAAAGGACACTCTCCACGTTTTACTAACATAATCATTTTTTAATTACTGGAATATAAAGAATTATATCAGAATATCGCTAATTATAAAGGATAATAAAGCAATTTAGATGCCAATAAGTAATTCATATAATATATCTTTAAATTCAGAAAACAACTATAGGAAGACATTACATGATTTTTTTGGAAAATAATTAAACTCAGTAAAAATTAAACGCGTAATCTCTAATGTTTGTTACTTTATAAGATACAGTTAGATATTGATCATAAAATAATGAGCTAAAATTTCAAATAGTTTTACACACTGATTTTAAAGCGCATTTTAATACTATCATTTGAAATGAAAAGTTATTTAAGAAATAAGCTAAAAATATTCTGATGTAGGATAATGATATTTATATACAGTCGGACCTCTATTTAACGAACCTCTATTTTGCGAATTTCTCTATTTTGCGAACTTTTTCTTGGAACTAAGAACATTTTGCAAAATTCTTCGTAAAATAACCTCCAAATAGCGAAGTGCATTCTCTATTTAACGAACTTTTTTTTGTGAAACAATACTTTTTTTCTCCCTATTTCTCAAAATATTTCTAAACATTTCAAACTTATTCTTTCTTTTAACACATTTTATGGTAATCAATGACCTTGAAGCTGGAAAATGTCAAAGCGAAAGTGCTTGAGCATCAAAGAAACAAATTTAATTCTTCATGAGGGTGGATAAAGGCGTGAAAAAAGAAATATTGCTTTAAAATTTGGTACTCCTCCAAACAGCTTATCAACCATAATGAAAAAATCGTGATAAGATACAAAATTATGATTAATCGAATTCTTGTTCAGAACGTTTAAAAGCATGTATGTGTCTATGAAGATGTGGATGAGGCAGTTTTGAAGTGGACAGTGTGAAAAATAAAAACAATACAGCAATGAATTGCGGTGAAGACGAAGATGATGAGGATGGAAGTGATCATGATGCAGAAATCAACAAACCTTCGTATGATGAAATGATAAAATTCATTAATTTTAATATAAAATTATTTTTTTAATTGAAAATACAGTGTATTCCCGGACAATGTTTTGTTTTATTCTTGTTTTGCTTACAGATTTCTTTTTGATGGGTCAAATATATAAAACAAATAGATGTTAATTTACAAAATAAACGTGTGATTAATTACTTTTTTAATAATATTTAGTGTTTATGAATTTAAAATCTGTTTTGTGTAGTTTAAAGTATTTTAAAAGGTGAATATCTATTTAACGAATTTTCCATATAACGAACTTTTTTTGTGATTTAGCGACTTCGTTAAATAGAGGTCCGACTGTAAATGGTTTTGTACTAACCCATTTATGCAGGGTGACCACATTTATCGTGACTCAGTAGCTAATTTCTAAGCCGTTAGAGATAGACCTATAGTTCCAGTTGGAAAAATGCTTTAAATAAAGGGAAGAATTATATTTTATGTTTTTTGAGTCACTAAATATGCTTCTAAAAAAGTTACGAATTCTAACTTTTTATACGGTCCCATTAGTCATATTTAATAAAATATTCTTGACACTAACATTTCAAACAAAAAAGTCTCACTCTTCTACGACTAAAACTGAGCGAGTTATGGAGCATTGAATTTCATTATTTTTAACCAATCAGCGGACTCGTGGAGCAAGTGCTGCGCATTGATTGGTGGATGATCTTTCAGACGACTATTGAAATGGTGTAAAGTGATCCAAGTCAGCGATATTCAAAGCTCCATAACTCGGTCGATTTTAATCGCAGAAGAGTGAGACTTTTTTTGTTCAAAATGTTAGAGCGTCAAAAATATTTTACTAAATATGATTGATAGGACCGGGGGACTGTATAAAAAGTTAGATTTCTTAATTTTTTCAGGAATATATTTATTCAATCAAAAAACATGTATTATAATTTTTCCCTTCATATAAACCCTTTTTCCAATTGGAACTATATGTCTATCTCTAACAGTTTAGAATTTATTTATTGGACCACGATAAGTGTGGACACCCTGTATAATGGTTTAATGAATACTAAAATAAGTTCCATTTTAAAAGCTACTATGCTAATTTTAAAGAACATTTTAATACTCTTGTTATCTGAAATAAGAAAACTTTAAATAAGAATATTTTGACATTTGTAAATAGCTTTATTTACATATTATTTGATCTAAAATTTCCCGTTCGATATCTGACGATAACCTAACCAGTTTGTGTATAATATTGTATTACTGTGCCGCCATATAATCACCACACTGTAATTTGAATCTGATACTGAAACTAACGACTTGTCACCGACACATCACCTACGCCATATGTTTAGACTAAACAAACCGTAATAAACTTCACAACAACAGTTTTCGGCAAAGAAAACATTCTTATTCAATTTAAATAATAGTTGTTAAAAATCTTTAAAATGCAGATTAAATATTATTTACATTTTGATCAATCATTCAAGCATATGCTAAACTGATAATTTACATCCAGTCTGAAAAGGAAAGGAAATTTTTTAAAAAAATAACTGCATAATCTAGAATCGCGATCAACGATAAAGAATGGAATATGTCTTTTGTAACAGTACAAATTAATGACTTTATTTTAGACATAATTGCTTAAGAGAAGTTAATGTTTTATAGAGTGAGCGTTAAAATTTTTATGCGTAAGAGACAGGCTTGGCTACGGTAAAACATGAAATATTAGGTAAAACTCTAAAACATTTTTATACAGCTTCTGTTGCTTTTTACAAACATGTAAAAGAAAAATCGCACAAGTAGAATCGAAAACTTTAAGAAGAAAAACGCCAAGAATCCAAGTTAGAAAAAAATTTATGAAATGTATGTCTTTTCGTTTACTTATCAGAGTTAAACTACAAAATGCAAAATAAATAATCCATTAATTAAAATCAATAAAATGTAGTTAAACAAATACATCTAAAAGATCCAGTTTCTCAACTGAAAGTTTACTTTTTAAAAACATTAAACTTTGAATCAAGAAGATTTCAAATGGCGTTTCCCCTACTGAATAGTTAGAGAGCCGCGCTGGACAAATACATCTAAAAGATCCACTCTCTCAGCTGAAAGTTTACTGTTTAAAAAGATTAAACTTTGAATCCAGAAGATTTTAAATGGCGTGTCTCCTACTGAATAGTTAGAGAGCCTCGCTGGACTGACGAAGAATTCTATGCCTCCAGAAGGAGGATTGTGGGTTCAATACCGGATTCGACTGACTATCTGTAATACATGGAAGCCTGGTGTAAGTTAAATGTGACTGGTTTAGTTTAGCAATATTAACATCCGGTTTTGAAGCAACACGAGGGCTATTTTTGGACTGACCTCGTAATTTTGAACCGCGGTCAGATGACGAGGACGACACCTGAGCTGGTACCCCCTCTCCAAACTTCCATTTAAAAGGACTGCCCTTATGCGGGCAATGCTTGTATCAATTTATTGTACCTAATAAATCCCGTCCTCCACATGCTGGTGGGATAGCCTTCTCCCCAATGGTCCTCTCCTGGCCTTGCACCCTACTGGGGTAGGCCGGGCCAGTGTAGGTATTTTTGCACCACACCAATAGAAGGACGTTTGGCCCCCTTACGTATGATTTAGCGTGCAACAGGCCCCATACACGACGGATCTTAATGGAATCGGGTTTCGAACCTGGAACTCTCCGGTCCCAAGGTCGAGACCTTGCCACTAGGCCACCACGGTCTCCTAAATCTGGTGAGGTCATTCAATCTTTTAACACCCAGAAGAGCCAGCTCAAAGCTTTTGTTTTAGAGCAGTGTTTTCCAAACTTTTTTAGTGACAAGCCCCACCTAAGCTTTTCTAAGATTTTTATGCCCCCATATACATAATTTTTAATATTTAAAAAATGAACTGTTCACTGAAGAAACTTAAATGATTGGTTTTTAGAAGAAATCACTAGAAAATCGTTGAGAAACACAGTAAGTAAATTTTCAAAACATACAATGGAGAAATGAAATTCAAATACGAAATAATTTTAACGAAAGATTTTTCTATATTAGTTTAATTATTAGAAATTGTTTATTATTTAAATATAGTGAGATCCTTGCGCTTGATGCTTGCTCCAAAGAGATTTTATGTTAGGTTCCAATTTACGAGGTTAGATCCCAAAAGACGGTTGCTTTAAAACTCCGGACGAGTCTATTTTTGAATTGCCACCTTGTTGGGATGGGCCCCAGGTTGAGAAACACTATTTTAGAGCACTAATTGACCTTCTGAGAGAAGAACATTCCAAAATGTAAAAGGCCAGCAAGCACCTAGCAATGGCGCATATGGAGGTAAGGTGAACAAAATTTATGTCCGGTAATTCAAGGATTATAGCAGTTTTGCAAGGCTCATCCGTTAAGGTCAAACAACCATCCGCTATTGTAGTGTGGAAGTGCGATGCCTGCTCAGGTGTTGCCCTCGTCATCTGACCACTATTCAAAATTTCGGGCCACGAATAGCACTCGTGTGGATTCAAAGGGGGACATTATTCTAACTGAATTAAACAGATCTAAACCAAATTCATTATTAGGATACTTGAAAAGTATCTAAATTATTCAAATTGCACTTTGGCAAGCAACAAATACCCTTTAATTTGAAGTAACATAATTGAAATGGAGATGACTCCCGTTATTTGTGTAAAGTCTATATACAGGGTTCCCACTTATATCCGTTACACTCCCTTAACTTCTAAACGGTGACAGCTTAGGCCATAAAGTTGGTGTCTAGGTATAGTAAAAAGGCTATGCGCTACTCGATGAGACAACTTACAATGCCATCTACTGGAAAATTTTGGAATTAGCGGTCCTATCTCGTAAATGGTGAAAGATACGAGAAAAAAGTCGATTAGAAAGTTGTAGAGCACTCTCGATTTAGTACGAAAAGATAGCTTGCGCACATTAATACTCAAAACAGAATGTACAAACGGAACATTTGTTTGATTGTGATATTCAACACTATTTCGTCGTGAAACGCGAGCGAAGCGAGAAATCCAGTCCAGAGTGCAAATGTGTATAGTGGCTAACGGAGAGCATTTTGAGCAATATAAATAAATGATCCAGAAGACAGGGACGTGTCTCAGTTTCTCTCTTCCACTCTTTATGACATGACAATTTTCGAAATCTTGTCCAAACAAATGTTCATTTTTTGCATTCTGTTTTGAGTGTTAATATGCGCAAGGTATTTTTTCGTACTAAATCGAGAGTGCTCTACAACTTTCTAATTGACTTTCTTCTTGTATCTTTCACCGTTTACGAGATAGGACCGCTAATTCCAAAATGTGCCGATAGATGGCGTTGTAAGTTGCCTCATCGAGTAGCGCATTACCTTTTTACTATACCTAGACACCAACTTTATGGCCTAAGCTGTCACCGTTTAGAAGTTAAGGGGGGTGTAACGGATATAAGTGGGAACCCTGTATTTAGAAACAATCTGTATTAAGTATACAAGAATAAACTTCCCACCTTTCCTGAATGACAGGAGAATATCCTCCACATTATTTTAACGGAATTTTATGTTAATGTAATTTTTTAAATTAAAATATTTTGTCTTTTTTTCTCTACCCAAAATATTAAGCTGTTCCGGTTCAGTTTGATATAAATATACGTGATAATGTCGGAGTTTAACTCCTGCAGATATATTAGTGAGGTATTTAGTTACTTGTAGTGCAATCTATGCAAAATAAAATAATTTATTTAAAAGTGAACAAAGATTATGTCGCAGTTCGTGTAACCAGTCATCCATCACTGATTAAAGATGCGGTGATACATCGATAAAAACACGCCAACCCGGTATCCACTGTGCATTCTCTAACTGGTCCGAACTTTTTATTATGTATTATTGATTATGTGCGAAAGATGATGTGGTTTGTAAGAAACAAAAAAAAAATCAAAATTTTTCTCTCCCCGTTAACACCCATTCGGTAGGCGGAGTCCACATGGGTTATAAATAAATAAATAATTAACTGAATCGAACAATCTTGACCATCCATCTGCACCTTCGAGGTACACCTACAGATTTGGCTTGTTTTGGGAAGTTTATTGGCGCAAGAGGCATGTGTTGGCATACTGCGCTAGACTAAAAGTTAAATTTCTATTTGTCTAAAACTAATTACAATGAAATCGATATACACAGAGACAGTCGATGTCAAAAAGAACTTTTAAAATACAATTCCATGACGGTAAAAATAATATTTATTTTTGAAATGAACACTTGTCTAAATCACGGAATTAGACCAATCCATTTAAAAAATTAAACCTACAGTGCTAAGTTATCAAAATAAAAGACCCAGACACGAACTAATGTCCTATGATAGCAACTACGAAGGTCGGAAACCATACACCATAAATAAAGCGTTGTCCTCACCCATTAATCAAGGAATTCATTCACTCATATCCCAGTCCTATTATCC